>CM053172.1:2051291-2349597 GCA_012977825.3 Pteromalus puparum
ATGTCCCTCACTTTTTAACGTGAATTGTTTCAAATTTACGTTATTTAGAAGGGTCCAATCCCCTCCACCCCCCCACCTCCCCTCCACCCCCCACCCTCCGCCCCCTTCCACCCCCCTCCATTTCCCCTCACCGGCCCCTCACTTCCCCTCCACCGGCCCCTCCACCGGCCCCTCACTTCATTGTCGCTGACATGATAGTTTCATCGGAAAAGATCAATGTACTCTATTTGTACTGCTTCATTTTGACAGTTTTCACACCACCCAAGGGTACTGTCAGAAGCACATTGTAAATAATTCTTTGTTCATCAGTGTCAACTTGAAACATAAGAATTTTGGAGTGGATCCCATTCATTGTCATGATATAATTGTCTATAAAATAATAAATGTAAGACAAAAGGGTAAAATCTCTTGACAAAAAAAAAAATAAAAAGTTTTTTTGAAATTAAATTAAAGAGTATGCGTGTTATTATTAGTGAATGCGTAAACACAGTAGAGCGTGTGCAAGATAATAAAAACATAACCCAAATGTACCAAAATTAAACAACAAACGCAATGATTTGAGCACTTCTTACAGATTATTTGTGATAAAAACACAATAGTACAACAATTCTCCAACAGTTGTTAAATATAATAGGTTTATATTTTACGATTTCGAAACTCGACAACACCAGTTTGACTAAAGAGTTTGAGAGAGGTGAAATATGGATGTAGACAATGTATATGTCGTGTACATCCATGGATATCACGAAAGAAAGAACAACAAAAGAATCAAAAATTTAATACAAACTTTGGTATTAATAAAAATTTCTTCTCAAACTATATTTTTTATATGATTCACCCTGTATCATTTTGAATGTTTATTGTTAGGGTTTCTACATCGAGACAATGCGACATATAATTGACCATGAGAAAACAATGGCCGTCTCAAATATATTCCTATTGAATCAAAACTTTGGCCTTGAGATTTATATGATTGTAATGGCAAACGCTAATGTGATTGGAAATTGTTTCTAAAAAGAGTAAAGGAAAGGACGACGAATTTTCAGTATTTAGTGTTATTCTTGGTATGAAAACTTTTGGCCTATATGTTCGCCTGTAATTATTTCTGCTTCGATGTTATAATTATACAATTAGAATCTTTATAACGAGCTGCCATTGCATAAACCCATCTGTTATACTTAAATTTCTAATCAACATAACTTTGCATTACTTTTTAAATTTAGTTTATTGTGTGGAAGGCCATCTCGAATTGCGTTTACATTTCAATGATATTTTAAATGAATATTTTCCCAGTTGTACTCCGTATGCGTAGCATAATCTATACTTATAAATATGTTTTTGACTCACCTGTAATAATTTTAAAACTTATCATTTAAGTTTTTGATATACTTCATTTGAGGAAGCAGATGATACACTAGTTGCATAGAAGCTTCTAAATTAATTTTTTGTAAATTTCATTACAAACATTAGTAGTTTCCAGATTTTGGCGGTATTTCAAGATGTATGATTTTGCTTCTCCTCTTCTAGTAAAAAGAAGAAATTCTACATCTGTTTGACGCATATTTTATGCAGTTTCATATTTTAAAAAAGAGGCCATAAACTGAATATTTAATTGTTTCTCTACGATTGATTACGGTTACCCGTTTTTAATTACTTGGTTAAATTTGCTGAATTCATCTGAATACTATCAATTTGCCTGCAAAAAGGAATATCATTACTCATACATCTCTCAGGGTACGATCAATAATTTCTAAGCCTTTTTACGTCTATCATTGAGCTTCATCCCAATTATTAATCTGCCTCTCTTAATCTTTTTTTGTCTTACTAATTTCAAAAAAGCCGCTATCTATTTTACTCCTCCAATATAAAGGTAATCTAAGAAGTTCGATGAACTTTTTAAACCTTTGTAATAAATAGATGCTATTCCAGTCCATGCCATTGACAAAACTTTTTGTTTCAATGACATGCTAATAATAAATTAATTGTGTTTGTTAAAAATCGTTTTCCTGAACTCGCCGGCCCATCAATAATAGATTTTAGTCTTTGTTATCAATTAACTCTCCTCAAAAAGTGACTTGTCAGTAGTTTAATTGATTGAACATACGTTAAAGGTATCAGCCACTACAGCAAACATATCTGGTAGATGCTTTTCATTATTTTCAAATAGTCATATTTGGTTCTGGTAAACCTTGAAATCTTTGCATGAATCTTTCCTCGTTCTCTATTATTTGGAATATGAATAGAGCATTATTTTCTCTTATTTTTTTAAATCTTCTGTAAAAGAATTTTTAATTTTATTCCAAATTGTATTAGCTTGTATGTTTTCTGCTACAATAAACCGAATCGGCAAAAAATTCGTAATCTGGAAATACGGTAACCTAATGTGACAAGCTCTCAATAATACAAAACATGTTGAAACATGTGAATCATCTTCGTATCAAAGCCATCTGCAACGCGCTGCGCTCTCTTGTATGTGTTGATAGCGTGCTTACCTTTATAATTTTTAAATCTTCAAGACTCGAAGGTGGACCTGCCTCGGCTTCAATATTAATTTAAAAAAAAATCTATTCAGTTATCTTTGGCGAGCGCATACGATATTGAGAACGAGCAATGGTGCCTAAATTTACAATACGTGTACGTTTTATTCCAAGAGTGTGATTTCTATTAACTCACTTAAAATATTTCTGGTAGTTGAACTATTTTAATGTCTTTGCCAAAATCATCAATTTTATTCAATTAAAAACATGCTGTTAAAAGTAGTTTCTTTTTGTTCAATTGCTCAATTCTTGCTTTCTTCATAACACTATGTGTTGTATGATATTTTGTATGGCTTCTAAACGTTTTACAGCAGGAACTTTGCCACAATAGGATATCTTGAAGACGCAAGCAGCTTCCATTGGGCTTAATATCTACCACTCTACGTATTCAGTAATCCATCATGAACTAAGGTGAGTTTCTTCATTAGAATTTTCAAGTTGTCAATTTTTTTACACTGAATCTCCATCTCCTCTATGAATATATTTAAATATGATATTTATTACTTTGAATTGATGCACAATATCTCGACGTTAAGGCCTTATACTTTTTTAATAGAAATTTATTAATATGGAACAGACCATTACTGTTATCGACTGGAATAATTCTTTTAAATTTTTTCCTCTGAAGTATGGTTTCTGAGTATATCTTCCTCTCGAATTCAGATAACCATTTCTTTAAATATGTTATAAAATATGTGATGTTGAACTATCGTTATTAGATTCAAGAATGATGTCAAAATGACCAGAATCTTGTTCTCCACTTAGTAATAATTTTAATTCAGAAGGTTGAGAAATATTTCCAAAGGTAAAATTACTTTCAACATTATTTAAATATACTGTGACATAAACATTATATAGAGCGGAAAAACCTCTTATTTCAATCTCATTGCCATAAACAGAATGTTGAAGTACATTCGTAAATTGAAATTTGGGGGTTGGCGAGCGGAGCGAGCAGGGGGGTACCCCCCCTAGTATATATATATATATATATATACTCGTTTTGCTCTCGGCTCGTCGCTTTCCCGCTTACTCGTCTCTATGGGTATACGGAGAGCTTGTTTCCTCTCTCCCTTTTCCTTGCTCGCGTAGAGGCTCGCGCAATTTTAGAAGAACCGTTACGCAGTCTCGCGCGCGCGAGCTGGCCTTTTCCAACCCAAGTGTATATATAAGTATATACAGACTATAAGGCGCTGCGCTACGCTGAGACGAAGAACGGAGAGTAGACGTGGTATGAGGGAAAAGGTTTATTGAAGATTTACGGAGGGAATGGAAATTTTTGTTTGCTCAGGATGCTGGTGCTGCGCTATGGGTATTATTTTTCTTTTTTTGACGCTGACGCGTGCACGAAGTGGCCAAAGTGTTTTCCTGTTAAGGAGAATCGATTTCGATGATGTAGTTTGAGTGATATTTTTACGTTGGAAAGCATAGTTTTGGTATTTTTTGAGAATTTTATTTTCAAATCTCCCGCCAATATTTTATTTCGATCCACCCGCAGCCATCATAATATCCGCAGCCCTAAAAGCCACAATAAAAATTCTTGAGCGAGCATCTCGAAACCCCGTAAAAAAATCGAAGCCATACACGTATACACGCAGAAAGGACGCCGTTAAAGGGTTACGCGGGTGGGCAATAAATCCGCGGGAAAAATCGAATCACCGCAAAAAGCCGATGAGAGCGAATTTTACGATCAACGCGCGTGGAGGATGTAACTTGTGCGCAAGGGCTTAACCGTAAAAACTGCAGCACCGACGAGGCTTATATTCCTTTGTCTTTCTACTCCGTAGCGTTTGCTTTTGTTTTTGCGGTGTTTTGATGGTCAAGCTTGCGGTTTGGAATAATCGCGAAAGTTAAGGGATGGAATTTTATTTCAGTATATGGATAGTACTTGTGTTGTCCAATTAAATAATTGCGTATCGTGTACTTGGGATTAATTAGAAACGAATTTATGGCTTCTAGTTTTGCGCAGATAGTACCTTGCAGATAATGTTCGTAGAATAACATAACGCGTGAGTACAGGTTTTGCATTAAGGACTCGCCTTATTTACACCAACAGGTTTGGATCCTGTATACACGGTCTAACGTTATTTCTTCAGAAAATATTATGCTATATATACATCCGCTATACGTAAATTGCAACACACTCTCGTAATTGAATTAGTAGCCGCCAGTACTTCTCTCTCGAGCCGTCAGCTATGAAAATCTAAGCTCGTCCCATTAGCTCCTAATTATACAAAGTTGCAAGCGTCGTCTCTATTTTTAACCTCGCCAGGAGCTAAAGAGAAAAAAATTACCTATAAATACAAGCATCGACATTAACGTCGATGACTCTGCCGTAAGCGCTCGGCAATAATCGCTTGTATCGCGACGCAGAAGGAAAACTCTCGCACGTATAATGCAACTCTCTCTCTCTCTTGGATCGACAGGTCTCGAACGTCAGCGGCACATAACTGTACACGTTACATCGTGTTCACCTTGTATCTCTTCGCGTACGTGTATCCAGGCTCGAGACTAATAAGTGATGGCTCTCGTAATGACACACAAAGCGTCGGCAGACATCCGCCGCTAATGAAGGATCGAGCGTTCCAAAAAAAACAATCCATCTCCGTAAACTCTTCTCTCGGACGAGAGAAAAAAAAACGAAAATAGCGAAAGGCCTCGCGAAGAAGGAAAATAATCGGTCTCACGCAGCCGATTAAAGGACGATAAGAATTTCAAGACCGCAGAGCAGCAGCAGCAGCAGCCGAAACTCTCCCCCTGAGGCTGCACGTCGGGCGGTGGCCGGTCGCGCGCATGCGCTACTCCCCCACCACTCCTCCCTCTCCACCTATACCCGTCCTCCGTCTTCCTTCCTCCTTCCGCGCGTCGATCTTTTTGCTTTCTTTGCAGCCGTCGAATGTATCGTTCCTCTCATGCCCGAGCGGTTATTTTGGGAGATATTGCAGTTTAAAGGGGCTCATCCTCTCGCTTCGCTTTTTTTAAACAGCGTCGAATGTGTGCTACTGCTGCTGTGTCAATCATCGCTGTTATCGGGCATTGTTTCGCACGTTCTAATTCTGCGTGAACGTGACTACCTGTTTCTACGTTATACACACCAGTGCACTGTAGATAAGCGACGGTATTATCAATCATCCGCACAGCTATTACCCATCTTCCTCTACGTCTCTCCACGGCGTTTATGTGCTGCACTGTACAAATCTCTGTGCTATCATCACTGACTGTAACGCGAGATTTATCTGTGTCTCTAGGACTGAGCCTTAACAGTTTGATTCACTCTTCACTCGATCCTTCTTTTTTCCAATCTCTCCCAATAAAAAATATCCAACAACACAGCAGCAACCGATCAATCGCGCTTATCTCGATTATCGAAATGTTTCTCTCCAACTCTCACTATCACCACGCCGGCTCGCTCTCACCCTCGTATCAATACTCCTCCCCTCCACCATATACCGCACACCAGTCTCTCGCATCGTCCGCTGCGCTCTCGGGCTTTGGCCGCGGAGTATACATAGCGCTCGGTGCGTTCCCCTCTCCTCCAACATCAGAGCAGCAGCAGCAGCAGCAGCAGCTCACCAACACACACAGACGCTTGAGCTCTATACTCCTTCCTCTGCGCTCTCATAACAGAGTCTCGCCGCAAGAGAACGCCGCTGTCGACCCTATACGCGCCCTAGCTTGCTCGCGTCAGTCGCGCGAGAGCCTTCTGCGGGGGAGGAGCTTCTCGCTCTCTCATTCACACTATTTTCTGTGTGTGTTTCTTTTATACACACACACACAGACAAAAACAGAGAGACACTCGAGACTCTTCTCTTTTTTCATCGTATCTTCGTGTGTAGTGCATCGATCGCGCGTGTCTTTTATCGTACGTATTATACATGTTCGCGCGAGTTCAACAATCTACTACTACTGCCAACGCTCCTCCCCTCGTCACTGCCGTTATAATATAGTCGATGCACACGCGTTCGTGTGTCTCCGTCTACGCGTTTGTGCGGCTATATATGCGTATGTAGGATTTAGGTTATAAATAATAGAGAGGGATAATGCTCTCTGTAACGTATTGCATATGATGTATTGATATGTAAAATACGAGTGTGTTCAGTGTGTTCATCGATCTAATAATCGAGTTTACTTATATATAGAAAGAAATAAGTTTGTATTATCAGTGAAACGAGTGAGATATTCTGTTGTTAATAAAATTTTTCACTCGAGAGGATTTTGTGAGTGCCTGTGCTGCTGTGCTGACGAAGAGAGTCAATGTGGAAGCTTGTACTTTAAATTCCACAAAGCCGATGACGACAGAGCGCTCTACACTACGGATGGTGATTTAAATGGTGAGCACGAGACACGCGCGTCGCTCTCTCTCTCTCTCTCTCTCTTGAGTGCAGTGCGCATAGTGTGTTTACTTGGGTAACTTTTGTAATTGCGAGGCTTTTTAGACTCGCGTTTGTTCAACGAAAGAGTGAAATTTTTAGCTTCTTCGAATCCTACAGTTTCTTCTTTTCGCGGTGAAAAAGAAACTCTGAATTCAGGTTGTATATACGGAGCAGTGAAGCGATATCTACATGAGTTCGTGTCCGTAATTCAAAATATCGACTATCGATAAAACACATACGAGTATAATTCGTGCTGTCATCGGGGAGCACGTGATTATTCAGCTTTTTCCACGAGATAAACTCGACGTGCATTAGTGTGTGTATACCTCAGTGGCGGTCGTTGCTCTCGAGCGCGCGCAGGTGAATCTTTCTCTCTCTTTCTCTCGCCGCGCGAGTGCAGAACCTGAGAGAGAAGCTCGACCTCCGAAATGTTAACGTCGCTTCTTGTCGTGAAGGAGAGGATGTATAACGGTAAACGGAGTTTTTGACTTTTTTTTTCTCGCTAGCTGCGCTTGGATCGAGTTTTGAATTTTTTCGAGAAGAATATTTTATTTCCAGACTTCTATATAAATCACCAAAAACTATAAACACATCCTAGAATTCAGTCTGACGATTAAATTGCAGCAATCGTCACGCCTACCTCTAAATCCCTTCGACCCATTCTTCAATATAAACTCTCTCATCCTTCCACAGTCAGACATAATAAACCCCATCGCGTATATTTCACGAGACACATGTATTCCGGCGCCTAGAGCCACAACAACCACATAGCCTCCAATCAGGGTATAGCGACACGCAAACTCACACACGTAAAATTCCCGTCAATTAGCCCATCAATTTCGTTATTCGAAAAAGGCGGAACAGACGCTCTCTCTGCCCTTTAATAATAAAACCACACACACACACACACACACACACACACACACATGAGAACGGCGCCGACCAATTTGCCTAATTTCAGCTTGTCTCGTCTCTCGCATCTATAGAATATACTATTTGCTAATTCGTCGGGATGAGAACCAGAGAATCAAGTTTTCGAGAAAATTTACCCTGAAAATCCCGTTAAACTCGCTTATTTTTTCCTACAAACTCTCACCTTTGCGGTAGCTTAATCACCGTCGATCTTGAGGCTTGCGCGTAAACGTTGCAGTACACACTCGCGCATTTCAATACGGTGATTATCGCCCCTCGCGACTATACGACGTCAACCTCGCGAGACTTGTTGCATTGACCCACTCGTGGCCGAGGGCAAGACTTTACTTCTTTTACGAGCTGTGCACGCGCTCAACTGGATTATTGTAGAAGTTTGTATATTCGTTCGAAAAACAATCTTGTGTTTTTACTAGCTTTGGCCTTCGTTTTCTTATTCTTTTTTTTTTGTTATTTCGGATGACTTGAAGTGAAAACTTGAGTGTCCAGAGACGAAAAGCAGGTCACGTGTATGCAGATGTGACCTGGGCTAATTATGAGCCGTAATTACCGGCTGTACGAAAATAGAATCTAATTGTCCTCCTTTTGACTGTCTTTCGTTCTTACGTGAAACTTCAAAAGGCCGTTTGCGTTAGCTTTGAGATTGTTTTCTTCTTGTTGTCGTTTCAAATGTTATTACTTTAGCTTTGAGAGAAAGATGCTTACGTACGTTTAGTCTTATTTCCGTCGGATGGAAACGTAATAAGAAGCCATCCTCAGTATCTAATTCCAGAACGATTCGATAAAACTTATCGCACACAAAGTTTCAATCAATTCCAGCCTGACATTGAATATCTAGATAAAACTCGTGAAAGTCACGTGACCAGATGTCGCACATTTAAACACATACGTCAGCCGTTGCCTTGATTCTTTTTGCAGCTGCTAAAAATCATCGTTAAATCCACTGTCATTCGCGATTTCTTTTTTCACGTCACTTCTGAAGCACATAGCTACCATCAGAGGAATTCGTGAGTCTGTACATTTCTCGCTTCGGAATTACACTCGCGTATACGATAAGACGATGCCCCGAGTTATCATCCACAATATACAGAACTTGCCTGCAGTATACACAAGCTTTCCTGAATTGAGTTATAGCATAGTCTTGATATTTCCGGAGTGTCGGCGAGATTAGGCTTATCTTAGGGATGTCTATACGTGAGCAGCATTTAATTTTCGTGTCGGGGTTTCGGTGGTATTGATCTAGCTCTGTGTGTTTGTAAAATTTCGGATCGTATTTCTAGTTTTTTAACGAAGCGAGATGATTAGCGAAATTTATATCCGTCGGGTTGACTTTTATCGGAGATGAATCACTGGTTGATTAGGAATAAAAATTGAAATTTCGAAATGTCGGAATATGACGGAGTTTTTTAACGACACAAAATTCGGTTTAATGAATCGTTACAACCGTTTTCTTTTCTTTGCTGTACCAACTTTCACTTTCGTCTACATTAAGAAGCTTCGGTATACACAGCAAACGCTGAACACCAAAAATAAATCAATTAATAACTAGATGCACACACACATTATACATCTCGCCGATTTCATATACCAATTAACATACGTCTCTTACACCACACACTTACGCGATTAAATTTTCCGATAATTAATTAACGACACGCTAGAAGCTTATAAAAAGCCCGAGAAAATGAATGCATACGATCGATGAATCCACTGCAATAACGAAACATACGTACGTCATCGGCGTATTAGTTAAAGAAAAAGAATCTCAATCGACTCTGCAACGCTTGATTTCCGCGGGGGCGTCGAACGCTTGGAAAAAGGAAATGCTTCTTCCGCTCACCTCCAGCGCGGGGGCGTCGAGCCTTTCGAAAGGTATAGAAAAACTCACTCGTTCGAGCTCTTCTCTCCTTGGGAATTCATAATTGCAAGCGTATAGAGAGTCTCGTTAGTGATTCTTATGCATCAGACTCACTCTGGGATGCCCTTTTTGCCTGTATACTGATGGGAGATGATGTGCGTGGGAGGTATAGAGGAGATTGACGGGTTTAGTCATCTTTGGGATTCACTCGGTGGAAGCTGGTTTGCTATTGATGCTGAAGAAACCGAGTTTTTCATTCGTGAGAAAGTTCGTTATACGGAGCGTAAACAGCAGTGAAATATCACGTTTAGTATATAGCGGTTATAATGTAAGAGCTGTTCTTTGTTTCTTCGTTTCTCACGCATGACGTTTCATATATGAAATAAAAAGATCGAAATCTCCGAAATAATCCGCAGAGAAAAATTGCATTTTAAATCCCTCCGCATATACACACCAGTTATTATCAGTCCCTCGTCATAACGAAAACAAACGCATTATCAGTATAGCAGCAAGAGAAAAAAGAAATTCACAGTTCTCCGATCGCGTGTGTTCATTAAATAAATCAAGCTCGATTGATTCGCGGCGTCGCAGCTTTTTTTTTCTCCCGCCGCTTGATTAAATTAATCGATTTTCGCGCGCCGGCTGTGCCTACAATTCTCTCTCCCAATAATATTTATTTCGACGCGCGACAACACCGGCTTATATTATCGACTGCTGCTTTCCGCTCATTTTTTTTCTCTCGGCTTTTCACTCTTGACGCTAATTTTATTGAAAAGAGTGTCTGCAATGTTTGGTTCAGTGGATGGTTATGATTCTAGGTGAGATAATATTGTTGTTTTGGTTAATATACGCGAATCATCAATGTAGAGCAACTGCGCAATCAGTTGAACTTCAACCCAACCAATATAAATCACACAGTTTCCAGAACACAAGATTTCCGCGTTTCCTGGTAACAAACTCTTGTCTAATCACTTTTAGCTACTTATCGTAGCCAATTTTCATCCTCGATTGTTCCCAACCACTCAACTAAATCGTGCCATCATCTCTTTCCTTTCATTTCTTCATCCAGCTGCACATCGAGGAAACTAAAAATAAAAGGCCACCAATAAGACGCCCATCATCATCATCTCCACCCTCGTGTTATACACACACGTCTCTTTTGTCGCCAGTTCGTCGTGTACTCCTTTTTTAAATGTCGCGCTCTTTTTTTCTCCACACGTATATATCCACACGTATACATCCCCCTCGACTCTCCCCGCGGGAGTCGCGACTAATTAAACGGGGGCTGCTACTACTGCTGCGTTCTCATTTCTTTCTCTCGACAGTAGCGTCTCTTTCTTTTTATATTGTACGTCTCCTCGTGAGCTTTTGCGCGTAATAATGTCGCCGAGTGCACGGGAGGGATGACGTTTTACACGTGGAAGCCAATTTTTGGAGCTTATGCTTCGTGAGAGTATTCGGGAGGAGATACAGTTGCACTTTGCTTTATTAACTCTGATGTGTCTTGTTTGTTGACAAAATAAAGCACATTGGAATTGCTTTCGAAAGAGGCGGTAAATTTAAAATGTATCAACGATAACAGCTTACAACTTAAAAACAAATTTCCAACAATTCACAAAATAATATCCTCTCCTAAAAATCTCTACAAAGCGCATAATCTGCCGCATTCATACAAAACAAAACAAAAAACTTCCCATCCCAATTCCCCAACGCACAGAACCGATCCCAACGAACAAAAAAAAATCCTTAACACAAGCCGCGTATCCCGAGGGCAAACAGATCTCTCAAGCAAACCGTCCGCCGCGTCGTCGTCTCGCTGCACCTGAAGCTTAGCCATCCGCGGCGAACCTCTATTCCACTCTAATTCCGTCCCCTTCCCTCAATAGTTCCTCCTTCCCCTTCTCTCTCTCTCTCTCTCTTCTTCTTCTTCTCAAAAAAAGAAAATGTAGAGGAAGAAGAAGACTGCCTAACCAAAAGCAAAAGAGCCGCAACACACAAACGCACGTGATACTTGCATAGGTGAACCCGACAGCAACACGCATGCCCGCCGGTAGGTCAGAGGAGAAGGAGGAGAGAGAGAGAGAGAGGGTCTCTTTCGGAGTAGTAGGGATAGAAGGAGGAGGAAGGCGGATGATACCGAGCGCCGCATACTACACCCGCTCTCTCTCTGTATGTGTGTATATATATATGCGCGAGGAGAGTCAGGACGTTGAACTCCAGTGTGTAGTCCCTCTCTCTCTCTCTCGTTCTCTCAGGCATGCAGCGGCACATAATTCGTCGGAATGAAATCACAAGCGAAATTTCCATTGATTCCTGTTGCCCGCCGCTGCCGCTGTTGCGATGAATAATTCAGGTTTGTTGGAGAGTGTACACTAGCTATACACAACGTCGTCGTCGTCTACGAGAAGTTCGGCGCCTTATTTGTCCGTTAGGCGCATCATGATATCTTTTTTTTACTTCGTCTTTTCTCGTTGCGGATTTATTGGGGGATATTGTGTCTTTTTGCGAATGACTGGATGGTTTGGAATGCGAACCTGCTATATATACAAGCTGGTCGTTTACCTATGCAGTTGATCGAATCGTATAGCGTCATCGATCGGAATGTCGCTGTGGGAGAAACAGTTGACCTCTGATGTGTTTCTCGCTCACAGACTCAACATATATTTTCTTATCAGAGGCTATCGGATTACATACACATCAGCATTATACACTCTCTCGAAAAGTAATTTTCATCGCAGACTAGAACGCATACAGTGATTAAGAGATGCGTATATACACTCCCTTTTCCGGGTAGTATTCAAGAGCGTGGTGGTGAGAATTAGTCGGGGAAACGAGATCAGCTCGCATCAATTCCAGCAGTTCGCTCTCTCTCTCTCTCTTCTCTCGCCGGAGAAAAATTGGCCAGACGTCTCGGGCTGTTTTTGCTCTGCTCTCGGGGTGCCTCGATCCAGTTGAATAATACAGGCGCGCAAACGCGATAAGATTTTATCGTAATTGCTCCGGGTGCTTCGGGAAAATTGAAGCTATTTTTTCATCTCAACATACACACACTGCTAACCGTATGCACGTCTAATTCACTCAGGCGAGTCGTCCTCACCGAGGTCTTCGTGCTCTCAAGGTCGTCTTTCGTTTTTTGCTTGGCCGGCCCACCTTCGCTAGTGTGTGAATGTGTGTGTATAGGGGAGAGGAAGAACTGGATGCATGGCTGAGTTTAAAAATAGACGAGGTTCTCGTGAAATTTCAAAGCGGAATAGCATCCCTTACTCAGAAACAATATTTGCTAACAGTGTGAAGATTGATAGAGACACGCCGTTATATACACTGTATATACGGATTGAAGGCTGTAATATAACCAAGAAGAAGGAGGAGGAGGTTCGAGGGAGTTTTTAGGAGTGAGTTTTCGTGTCTGCGTCGAGCCAGTGCGCGGGTGACCCTGAAAGTTCAACAGCCCCTCTCTCTCCCTCTTCTCTACCCCCACTTTGTCAGTGTGTGTGTGTGTATATGTGTGTACCTTTTTGTGTGAGGCGGTGAACCTAACGTTTAGGCAGGGGCCTCAGCGGGACAAAGGGGGACTAGAACTGCTGCTGTTGCTGTTGCTGCAGTTTTGCTGTTCCGTTTTTTGGGTCCCGACGGTATCTGCTCGAGCGCTGAAAATTTTAATTCTTGGCTGCTGCTGTTGCTGCTTCGAGGCGGTTGTGTGTTGTTTTTTTTTTGAGGGGATGTGATTGATGCTGTGGGAGAGACGCTGCGTGTTTTTATTCGGGGTTTACTGATACGGATTTTTTTGTTGCTGATGATGACGTGGATATGTTTATTAAAAATTCATTAGGAGAATTTTTAGTACTAGTATCGATCTAAATACAGTCTATATTTACATACATGAATTATTACGTGACATCGATTAAATCCAGCTCTATAGATACGACTGCATCAAAGATAGTCTATAAACAGCAGTTTAATATACATTTCCGAGCAGTACAACGACTCATTGTGTTCTCTCTTCAAGCTACTATAAAATTAAAATCATTCCCACTGAAAGTTTCATGCAAAGCAGAGAAGCGGAAAATAAAAATCCCTCTTCTGAGTCCATTCCATTATTAACCAGACGATCCCTCTACAACACTGCACACAAGTCGTAAATGACTAGAGCTTGAAATAAACCTTACTATATACCCATCGCGTCGAACAAAAAAAAATTCTGTTACGTCGCAGATACACAAACACATCCAATCAACGACTATACTCGCCGGTAAAGTGCACATGCAGACCGCGTCCTTAATCGCGCGTTTCCGGTACGCCGGCTCTCTTCCTGCTGCTATACGCGTTGTATATACTCTTTCTCAGCGTCAGCTGATGACGAAGAAGACGATGTTTGGCCGAAGGACGAGGCCTTCACTGTAGTGTGGGGGACGTCGCTCGACTTGGCAAACTCGCTCGAAGATGGTTTTATGCTATAACGCTATCTCGAAAACACAGTCATCGCGATTGAGATGCACGTGTAAGACAGGTACAGACGCGCACACAGTATATACAGAGAAAAAAGAAGAAGCGAAGTATACAGAGCAAGAAATCCGAGCGCGAATAAGAGAAAAAGCCGAGCAGAGAGAGAGAAAAGAGTCGAGCCTCCGGCAGAGCAGTGTTATAGTATATACACGTATATAAACCTCACTCGCACGACACGTAATCAGCCAAGGCTTACGTCAGCTCGTATATAGTATACTAGACTTTTGGCGCAGTGCGCTGCGCGCACTGTAGTAGAATATTAATTCATTAACTTATTAAATGAAATATAAATGCTTGATTGATATTTTTAATATTTGTTTTCTATTACGGAAATATATCAAACTTTACAATATATGATTGATTCATTTCGCGCTCATGTAAATTTCAAAATTGCCGCGGTTTCGTCACCAACTACCTTTTAAAATTTTAAGGTTATGTCTCAACTCAGTTCGTGTCAACGTTCACATCATGTCACTTTTTGTAACAATGATAATATTTACAATAGAATATTATAAATACACAACTAATAATTATTGATATGTATTATAGTAATATATTACATTCTTTGTATTAGGATCAATTTTAGAAATCAAAAACAAATCAAAAAATTCTAACGATACTTTTGACGCATGCGCACTACACGAGCCAATCATATTGACGCATTCTTGGCTTCACTTCATCCGGTCATGACTTTTTTATATAGGGATATACATTCCCGTCGCGGTGAAGCTGACGACGACTACGGTATGTGTGCATGTGTATATCTCTTTCGCTCGCTCTCTGGCCTCGATGACGCTATTATTGTTGTATCGTATATACGACGCGGTGTTTTACACTTTACGAGCTGTTGAAAGTCGTATATATATATATGCAAACCCTTTTCTAATTCTCTGATGTTATAGGATTGTATTGAGATGGCAAAGTTTACGCTTAAATATAAATTAAGACACACAATCGCGTCACTACGATCTTCTCTTCGCACCACGACCTATCCCAAGCGTATATAGTGCGTAATAACGCGTGAAACCCCCGAACGGTCGCGTGAGCCACGCGTACCGCCGGAAGTGAATTTATTATCGCGTCCGCGCAAGCTCTCGCTTTAAAAAAGCTGGTGTGGAAGGGACTTCGTTTATGTACACTATATACATACCCTTTTCGTCGCGCTCGAAGTGTATCCTTCCGCTTTGAATCATTTCAGGTTTCCGCGTTTCAACTCGTCTCTCCATCAGTGTTGTATACCTGTTGTCGACTGCATTTGCATTCGCTGTTTTTTAAAGAGCGTCAGTCCCTTTTTTTTCTGGCGTTTATTTCGCTTCAATTAATCTGCATTTTTAAAAGAGAATCTTTGCACACTTATAATGTAAGAATCAAAACATCGGACCACAAGCAAACGTCGTGAGAGACTGGTGTATATAGTAAAACCTCGTGCGGACGATTCCCCCAGGAAATCACGCGTCGAATTATCGAACCACGCAACATCAACGAGCGCAAAAAGAACAGGAAAGAGAGAGAGAGAGAGACAAGCTCAAGGATAACGGCAACACGCGCAAATAATATAATCGACGCACCATCGACTATAGTATACTTGGAAACGATTTCCGTGCGACGTGCAATTTTTTTGCCAACAACCCTCCGAGTCTCTCTTTCTGTCCGATAATCGATTACGTTCGCGCGCTTGTCGTTTCCGACGTGGCAGATGATTTGCGATTTTACGACTGGAAAATTAGTCCCTGGATTATTTCGTTTTCCGCTGGGACCGTGTGTCGATTCGGAAAGGTTGTGGTGTACGATTACAATAACACGTACATAGCCATATGGTGACATGACACTGTCCCCCCTTTGACATAGTCGATACACAGGTTCGACGGAAATTGATTTAAATAAATCAACGTTTCGCGGGTATGCAACGATTACTCGATTCGATCTCAATAATTCTTTTGCCGTTGTGGTTCCCATTAGCATTCACGTCTTTATTTCTCTCGAGCTCTATTCTCTCTCCTTTCGGTATCTCCTTTCTTCACTCTTTCTTCTCTGCTTTTGTCTTCGCCTATACGTGAAACAGTTACGGAAGAGGTCCACAAACTGGTTTTTCACGTATGCTTGCGAGATTACTCCTGTTTACGTTTCGTGTGTCGATTGACCACACGACGAGTTGGGCAATGGACTTTCGAGAAATTTAGGAAAGCTACTGTGGGAAAAATCTCTCTTGCATGTGTACTATACGTCAAATTTTGAATTTTATTACAGCCTGAAGTACACTCGCTAAAACGAGGGTCATACACGTCAATCTCTCTTCTCGTTCCGCATCATTCGAACCCACACACACACACACATCCAGTGATCCTTATCCTCGTCCATACACATACCTCCCGTAATCTTCTGATCCGATAAATGTATCAGTCCACCCTCTCCGTCATCGTCAACTCGACACAATGCAACCCTCTGTACATTTCTCTTATACGGCCGGAAAGAAACGGTTCGGCTATAGTAAAAAAAAAAAGGCGACAGAGGTCAGCCAAAAGGGAATTCAGGCTATTCAATTTCTGTCGAACAGACGAAGGGGTGAATCTTGTGAAAAAGAGAGGGAAGGAAAAATAGCATAATATAAAACGCACTGCAGCTCGTTGGCCCCTGGAGATTCGTGCGTTCGGGTAATTTATGTATTTAGTTTCGCGTTATTTCGGGGGTGTGTATACTGCGCGAATTAATGGCCAGCGACGCGACGCGTTTAATTTCAGACTTCTCGCCTGGTACAACGTATACTATTTGCACTTCTTCTTCGTTACACGGCTGTATATATAAAAGTTACGTTACACAACCCGCATAATTTTTCTCCTCGTCGCGCAGGAAAGAAGAAAAATTTGCACGTGTTCCCATCTCTCTCTCACTTCGATCAATAATTCACCCGCTTGTACGTGACTCTCCACGTTTTATAAATACATGACGCCAGGCGCGGTACCACACAAAGCCGAAGAGAAAAGGAAGGCACAAAAGGCTGGGAGAAAGAGAACGCGATGTAAAATTGAAAAGTGGAGACTCGTGAGAAAGTATAGTATAGGGTTGAAAGTGATTGGTTTCTCAAAAATTATATAAAAGATATGAAACATTCAGCAGCTGACCAGAATCGCGATAAATCCTCATACGTTCTTCTCTCCCCAAACGACGCATTGTCTCTCCTAAATCTCTTCCTCTCGTCCATCCGTTCGTTCACCCTCTATATACAGCATCTGTCCCTGCATCACCTCCCTCTCACTCGACGGGAGATGCAGTATAGCTTCGCGACAGAGATTATAATAGAGGAAGGGGTTGTCGTCGTTGGCGAGGGTTGTGGCTTTGAGTCTGTAGTGTTATACACACACGCGCCTACGCCCTGACAACGCTATCGTATATATTTTATTTACAGCTACTACTAGCTTTTCTTTATTGTTTCCTGCGTCTTCGACGTTTCCTTCCTTTATGTTTTTTCCTCGTGAAGCTCTCGAAGAAGGCTCTGATATATTTGCTTCTCTCGATTGTATACTCGACAGTGTCTTCTTCGATCTTCTCGTTTTTTTTTTACGACTGAGCTTGTGTGATGAAGCTTTTTCTAACAGAAAAATTTTTTTCTTTCTGTTTTCGCGTCTGGTTCATTCGAGCGGTATCGGCGTGTGTACACGCTTGAATAGAAACTCGGCGGGGATACATCCTCTTGAACTTTTAAAAGGATCGGGTTAACGAGATTATCCCGAGATAAATGCGATATAAAGGAGGAGAGAACGTCATCATATCCCCGAATAAAATTTGCGTATATTAGTCTGTGCGAAAATCACGTCGACCCCGAAATTCCTCGCTAAATTTAGCGTTGATTCGAGCACAGGTCGGATTTGAAAAAATAAACGTTCTAACGTTAGCGTTTTCTCTCAACGTTTTAGGTAAACGAACTCGACGATAATACATCCCTCGAATTACGTCTTCGATGCACGTAAGTATGGGAGAAAATCGTCGAGGGTCGAGCGCCGCGAGTTTTTATTAATTCACGAGAGACCGATCGATTATTTTCTCTCTCTTGTATACGTACGTGCGTGACCTGAGAGTCGAATATTCGCAATGTGTGCATGCATGAAAATTTCATGGGAAATCGACTCGAGCTTCAGCCTCGACTTTGACCCTCAGGCTCTTACGAGGAGGCGTTTTTGGTTTGTAAAATTGTACGTTGTTGGAGGTAATTGATGTTTTCATTAGTCGCGGAGAGGCTACGGAATGTGTGGTCTCGATATGTAGGGCTGATACGATCTGAAACGGTTGCTTTTAGCTGGTTTTTCTACACCTCGATGTATTTCTCGCTGACAAGAATTCATTGCTATAGAGTCGTCTATTAATGCGAGGCAAATTTTCAATAAATCAGCTTACCCGCTATACAGCAAAAGTAACACAATCGCTTGTTTAATAATTATTCCGTGTCGGCTTGGCTCTCTCTCTCTCTCTCTCTCAGTCGCAGCTCTTTATTCGCTGAGTGAAAGAGAGACTACTACACTTATATATCAAAGCCTATTTAGACGAACGAATTGATTGCTTTCTTGTATTTACTTAACAAGATGGAAGAGTTCTCGACTTTCACCCAGCAACAACACCTCCACAGCCTCGGCTCAGTATACACGAAATCCTCGTCGATCGATTCGGGCGAAAAAGTTTTGGCACAGCAACTGCTGCTGCTGAGTTTCGAAGCCTAGCAGACTAAAACAATGGCTTTTCTAACTGCGGCGCGTAACGGGTACCCATTGTTGGATCGTTGCGATCAATCGCTGGGGGAGACTTTATCGCAGTAACGCACACGTCAAGTTTCAGGATTGAAGTTGAGCCTTGCTGCTAAGGGTGATGTATAGCGTTGAGTTGTCCCTGATGCAGTTTTGATGTCTTGAGAATCAATAGATCCTTAGAGAAATACTGTATACACCCTAATCCTTATGGTCAGTCAATTAGCTAACTTTGTAACGAGTCAAGCCTCAAGCCGCCGAGGTTAACAAACGTAAGCTCAAGTAGTCAGCTTAGCCGCAAGTACGACTGTATTTAATTACGACGCTGATGGCGGTTTGATGCGCACAACTGACCTGGGTCAACATTAAACTCGCCACCTCACTGTTTGCTCGTTCGCGTTCGTTAAGAAACCGGTTAATAAGGTCTACCCTTGGCCTTCCACACTTCCACATGACCACAAAGCTTAGGTCAGGTACACTATACTCATGTTCATTATCATCGCGAGTAAACTGTAAGAACAGCTGATTGTTCGAAGATGAATTTTCCGATCAGCCAGTCTGAGCTTAAGGCGGTATGCAATTCTAATCACTGCGCCGAGGAGGAAACACTCTTGACAGTTACACAATCAAGATCCAAAGCTGGTAGAGGGAACCAGAAGAATAGCGCAGTTCCCCTCGATTCGCTATTCCATTCAGAGCCTTTCACTCTCTCTCTCTTCGTCTCTTTTAAATTTCTCCAACACGTCTCATCTCTTCAACTCACCTGACGCAGCTTCGAAAAGTTTCTAGACAGCTCGTCCGAAGGTATTTTGCCAGTCTCGCAGCTAATTTATTCCAGAAACACTCGGGGCGCTAATTAAGCTATGCGTCTCGAATCTCGACGTAGACTTAATTTACAATTGCATTAATCGCGCGGCAGGAAAAAAAAGAAGAAGAAGAAGTAACTGTACCTCTATAGGATTTCCATATTTCTTACGTTTATCATACTTTATATCCCCAGCTCTCTCCCTCTTCGCTTTCCACTTCCCTGTCTACTACTCCTATGCCTCGCCTCTATTCTTTTGTCTCTTTTCCTGCGGCAGTTCCGCGAGAGCTAACGGTATACTGTATATATATATATATATATATACTGGCTATACATGCAGTAGCGGTGCATACACGCGTATATGTATATAGCTATATATGCGAGGATACATAGACGGGAGAGCTGCTGGAAACCTTTCACGAGGTCTTTTGAAAACGGCGATGAAGAAGTTTTTCAAAACGCGCCCGCCGGCTACGTCTGCTATTTTTTTCTTCCCTTTCATCCTGTGTGTGTGTATTTGGAGAGACGTTCTTTCATTCATCGACGCTATTATCATTTCTGCGGTTGGTCCTGGTATCGTTCGCCTTTAGACGGTGTATCTACTTTTTCTCTAAAATTTTCTATAAATTTGATCTCCCAATCGATTTTAAAATCCACTACAACTTTCGCTAATAAAAACAATACCCTCGAGGTTGTCGAAAAAAAAAAAAAATACAATCACAGCGCCCCCTAGCGTCGTCGCACACCAGCATAAGTCTCAGCGCATAGCTCCGGCGGTCCAACGTACATCCTCCCTCTTTGCTGCTAGGGCAAAACTCTCTCCCTCCCCTATACGCTGTGTGTTGCTCTCGGCAGCAGCAGCAACCTCCTCTCCTCCCTTTATAGCTACTGCTGCTGCTGCTGCCTCTCCCGCCCTTAAAGCGGATGAGACACCCCGAGTATTGACCCGGTCGCTTGTCTTTTCGCGACCCTGCGCTGATGTATATATATATCTATACACACGCTATGCTGCTGCTGTGATAGCTCTTCTGGGGTTTGAGAGAAGGGTCGTTGGCTCCTTTTGCAATGTGCGAAGTATATGGGAGGTAATTTTTTTTTTTTTTTTAAGATTGGGACGGCTTTGGCTTTTGAAGTTTCTTTCGCAGCGATGAAATTAGTTTTCGGGTGTACGGCTGATGAATTCACGCTTTTATCTCATACGGGTGCGAGTCACTTGGGCCTAATGGAGCGGACAACTGGGATGTCATATCCGCTGGATGTGGCTGCAATTTTTCATTATTTTAAGAATTACTTACATTGTCATGTGACCTTGGACGATATCAGGATGATTCTGCTAAACGCATTCATCAGCATAAAAATTTCGCTGAAACTTTTCCCTTCGTATGTGTTATAGCAAAAGCATCAGATCAATCTGGACTTTTTTACGACCTACCGATACGATCCAAGCGCGTTATTTTTACACTACATGGAGAGCGTGTATGCTGCCCCGAAACTGATAATATCGCACATAAAAGTAAAACGCTATAAATATTAAGGTCGTGTCATACTTTCCTCAGCTTTATAGGACGCTCTGAATCCAAATTGAAATGGAACGACTGAATTAATAAAAAAAAGTCGATTCTGAAATCTAATAAACCTCGGTTAAAATTGCCCGACACCAGCGTGCGCAGAACAACACCTGGATGGAGAGCCGTCGCTTCGCGAAATCGCCGTGTCGATAAGCCAAGTTAGCGTTCAGTCGTTATCCGAGAGGTGCCGAGGATTGCCGAAACGCTACGTATATAGCTATGGGGAAAACGAAAGTGCGATCTCGTTGCATCGGTTTTCTTTTCGTTATTGTAATAGTTGAAAATTCAAGACTAAAAAAAGAGAGGATCGTTGGAATTAACGTCATCAACTCCGAAAAGAAGTTCTGAAAACTCGCCGTAGCTTAATCGGATGATCTGCGAAATAGCAAGAGCTGCAAAAGTACTGTTTTATTTCGTAACTTCTTGCTCAGCTTCTTAGCCGGAATGTAATTTTCTCGGAATGACAGCACTTAGCACCTACATGTAATATACTAAGAAACTTTCTCGAGACTCTGCAGAATTACCGTTACGTCCAATTTTCAAAAAATAAACCTAATCAGCCTCGAGCAGCTTTTCAAGTTCAACACACAATAAAAGCCATATATATATATATATATATATATATATGGCTTTTATTGTATATATATATATATATATATATATAGCCTAAATGAAATACAAGAACGACGAATAAACCGTTTATACGCCCATCGCGTGACGCGCTGCCAGGTCCACACACCACTATGCTGCGACGAAAATCGATCCCACTTTTCCTCCCGTCCCGTCTTTCTCTCTCTCTCTCTTCGTCCGGTCTATACAGTCAGGGGTCCTCGACACTCGAGAGACTCTGGGTTACGCTAGGTTATGTCCGACGCCACCGACGCGATTCTCACCCGCGGCTCTTTAATGTCTATTTATAGAGCGGATACATATTGTGGCGTCTGCTATTTGCTTCACCAGCTTTTTTAGGGGGAAGCTCTGTTTGACGAGGTTACGATCGCGGTTTGAATGCTTTTTTGGCGTTGACCTCGATTTTTTCGAAAAAAAAAACAACGCACCTTATATATTCTTTGCTAATATAATATTGGCTTAACGGGACAGAATTGAAACTAAGAAAGCGGGGAAAAAAGAATCGCTCGGCAATTAGCACAAACCACAATGCGCTCAAGGCTCTGGCTCTCAAGGATAAACATCCCGAGGAAGACGCTGCAACACGCGATTTCCGAGTAAACAGAAGTATAGCGTCTTTTCTTACGCAACCAACGTGAGAAAGGAGGCAAAATTTCGGCCAACGCGTGAGAGAGAGATCTAATTTGTGTCGCTTGGTAGAGCATGTAGCAGACTCGCGAATTTACATGGGGTGTATGTTTGGAACGTGCGCCGATGATAATTATCTCGAAAACGCTCTTTTCGCGGAGACTTGTATTATTCATGCATTAAAAACGCATATAGAAATGCTAATACATAAAATTTAATTAAAAACCGACGAGTGTCGCCCGATCGACAAAGTATCATTTTGTCGACGACCCCTAATATATAACCCTATTTCTTAATCTCGACGCCCACTCGCATAAATATTCATAATTTCAATTGTGCCCAGAGAAAGAGAGCATTATGTATTCGCTTCTTTCCCCTCTGCATTATACTGTGTATAACGTTACGTAGCAGCGAAAAATTACGCCGACGCAACAGTGTTTTATTGTCAAATTCACTCCTCTATATATACACTTTTTCTTTATTCTCCGGGCTTTATGAAGCTGGCTTTTGTCTATTAGGCGAGTCTGAAGTGCTTATCAATCGTATTAGCTACTCGGCTCACCCTCTTTACGAGCCATTATGCGATGCATAATTCGTCTTGTTGTGTATCTCTCGGATGAGAGACCGACGAACTAGTTGACTGAAACTAAATTTTATATATACACTGTAAATATAAATTTTTGAGGTTAGGTCATCCTTAGCCCGATCCTCGCAAAGAATTCAACTCACGAGAAAAAACAAAAGAATCTCAACAATAGCCGGTGAAATCCATCCCTCGGCGAAAATTCTGCAAATACGTCGGCGAGATTCCCTCGTAACCGAAAAATAATCCTCGCGAGCTATTTCTATATACACACACATTCACCGCGAAATTCCCTACAAACATACGATCGACTAGTAGGAAAAAAAGGAGGAAGGATCGAGCAAGCGAAAAATGCTCTGCGCGACTGCTTCCTTTTTTCTCGGCTCTTGCCGAAAGGGGGACCGGTTTCGTTGCCGTCGTTGTCGGTAGCAGCGGCCTCGTCTCTCGCGTGAGAATCCGTTTTTGAGGCGATAAAAGCGATCGGAAGATTCGCAAGGCTCTTTAACCGAGATAAAGGCCATAGCTCTTTTGTAAAACTTTGTTGCTACGATAACTTGCTATTATAGCAGGAATTTGTCGATGCAGCGAATTTCTAAATTCGAAACACCTGTCCCTTGCGTAAACGATCCGTAACTCGATATCGTGTAGAAAAGCGAAACCGAAAGAAAACTCTACGCCTATACAAAGCTCTGATGTGTATAAGCTGAAAACAAGAGCCTCACCCCTGGTGCAAAAAAGAAACTATACGTAGTGTGTCTAGAGAATCCAGTAGCGAAGGAGGGCACGGGTAAAAGGAAGCCAACAAAAAGTCTTGGACTCGAGGCTCTCAGCGTACAAAGGAGAGAACCTTTCTAAAATCCCAGACGAGGTCGTCGCGTAAGAGTCTAGGCTGTTATTTCATTTTTGTTGCTAGAACTGAGATGCACTAGGTGGACGCGGTTTTTATCTCTCAAATTTTACTTTCAATTCATCCCCTTTTTCCATCATAGCTTTTGATACATTTATCTGCTCTGCTCGAAGGGTTTACTCTGTGTAATATGGAAATTATTCATGTGCGGTTTATTGTGTGTGAATGACGGCTTCTCGCGAAGGTAATATATGTGTCCGGACCATTGAATTTCCTGGACACCAGGTACTTTGTCATTTCGGCAGCACGACGTGTTTAGCTTTTAAAGTTTCTAAAACTTCTAAAAACTTCTCTGTCTCTCAAAAGTCCTTTTACACGGTACATTTCACGCGTCGCGATAAAAAGTGTCTCGTGAATTATGCAGCGTCGTAAACATGCAAAATTGAAAAATAAAAACACGAAGCGTCGCAAATAATTTCTCGAATCAGACGACGAAGATATATTTCAGACCCACAGTGTCCAAGGCGCTGAAAACGAACCAAAGTTTAAAAGGCCTACGACCGGGATTTATGAAAACGTAAACGATTCTTGCCCGGCGATTCTTTAAATTATGACTCCCGACGCGTGGGTCGTCGCGAGAAAGGGTGTGGAGTGTTATTCAAATAATAATTCATCGTCGTATAAAAATATTTATACCCAGCAAAAAAAGCACCCAAATATAAATCCTACACATACACGCTTTTGATATTTACTTCACTTTCGCTCTCGTTCTCCTCTCTGTCCCCTCGAGTATTTTATTCATCGAGAGGGAAATAAAACACGTTTCTGCTTACGATGAAAACCGACGGATCAGAGCCGACTATAAAATTGAATTTCGTCCGCTCTGGACCCTTTGATCATTTTTGCGTGAGCTGGATCAGCTTTGATCCTGGGATTTTGGTTACTATACTCTACAGCGTCTGCTTTATTATTTTCCTTTTCGCTGGCTTTTTAAATAGCGTGTAAATATACATGGAGATATATTTAAATAACCCTTTCTCGGAAACAATGAACATCCCTTGCTAGCTCACACATGAGTGACAATTTTCGTCTCTCTGGACAATTAAACCGTATCCTCCCATACGTGCGTCGTCCATTTAAAAAAATATAAAATAAGAACGCATAAGGAGGAGACAAAGAAAGAGACGTGCAGAAATTGCCGGTGTCGATCTCTTCGTGAGAGAGGAAACGGATGTCGCGGCTGTTTTGTTGTAACACACTGAGACTCCTTCTTCTTCTTCTTCTTCTGCGGTTCAACAGTGCGCGTATGTGTATGTTTTTTTCTCTGTTCCTCCTTTTGTCACAAGAGGCAAAAAATCGAAAGTGAAACTGCACGTGTATAGCTATACGAGCATACAAAAGTGCGTAATTATTACATCGGGGCTGAAATTATCATACAAAGCGGCGCAGATGCGCTTGTGGGGCTTTAAATTAAATCCGCGAAGAAAAATGCCATACTGTACGTGTGCTGTAAAAATGGAAAATTTATATAGGCACGTGTGTACACGTGGTGGTATAAACTGGCAGAAAAATATTGAAAACAATGCCCCGAAGACACAGACTGTATACACGTTCTCGTTTCTCAAGCGCCATATCGTCCAGCTGGTGTCTAGCAGCTGCCCGTATCCTGCCCTTCTTCCTCTTCGGTGTATTTTTTTTTCTTCCTTTGTTGATCTTTCTTTCCGTCTTTTTTTCTTCGACGGTCTTGATGGGGTGTGCTGCGGGATCGAGCAAAAGTTTCGCGATGAGGTCTATAGTGGGAGTATAGTCGCGATATTTAACTTTCAAATCACTGGGGTGCGGCGAACGGAGATTTCGAGGGGGAGTAAAGGGTTCAAAGATTTAAAGGGTTCCTAGTTTAAAGTTAAATATACTTATAATAAAACATGCTAATATAAATCTTTTCTTTTTTGTTTCAGGTAAGTGTGATGCAACGACAGCTAAAAATATTCGATTGAACTATATAAGCCTGGGTCGGGTGAGTATGTCGTTGATCCAAGAAAAACTATCATTAACCTACGTGATAATCTCTTGCGAAATATGTAACACGACGACACACGCGAAAGAGAAATCGGCGCCAGGTTAGAGGGACTTTAATCGCGACTAACGATTTCCTTCCCTAATTAACCTCCTCCTCCTCCTACTCAGCTGCATACACACACTACACGTATACCAGTGCGATGGTTATCGTTTCGCTCGACAGTTTAGCGCTTACGTTGCACGCGTGTGTACAGCTATATCGTTTGGAATGATCTCTCCCTTTTTCTTGGCGGAACGCGACTGGACGTATACAGTCTTGGAAAGAAAATGTAGCAGGAGACTTGAGTTTTTCAGAGGCGTTACGTTGGTATATATATAGAGGGAAGAATTGATCGTTTTTGCTGTGATGTAAGCTGAGGCCTGTGGAATGCGTTGGTGAATAAGATAGAGCTCGGATTTTGTGGAATTATATGGGTATTCAAATTTCGCGCGGAAAAAGTGAGAGAGAACAAAGAAGTGTTGCAAGAGTAGTCGAATGACACTTTTTGAGATATAGCATATTGTACAACTGCACCTGATTTGGACTGGCCTCTCTCCCACCGCTTAAACTTTTCGGATCTCTAGTTTCCAGATTTATACGATAGGTGGCGCATAGGCACTTTTTCTGTAGGAAACATATTCCCCATTAACAATATCTGCGCCAGGAGTGTATACATAGCGATGTGCCATCCTGTGTCAAATTCTGGAATCAGCTGCTTGGGCCGCTCATGTTATAACTGCCTGAGTATAAGATTTATTGACTGACATGAAGAAAAGTCTCTCCCGGGTGTTTCCTTTAGTGTGAAATAGTATGAATGCAAGGACTAACTTACACGTCAGCCGAGGCGTGAGTGCGTGCAATCGAGGCTCGTATGGCGAGTAATTGAATAATTTTTATTCACCCCGTCGCTGTGGATTTGTGTGTTTTTAAAGCGTGTATTATGCAGTCGGAGGGACGGCCTGAAAAAAGAGATGAAAATCTACCGTTCGTTGCACTCAAGCGATTTAGCTAATTTGGGTAAACACGAGACGCTATCTTTCGGGGTATAACGTGAGCATCGATTTCCAGTAAAAAGAGTATGTTTTATTCATCGCGACTGCAGTTTGTATACAAGAATACACTTTATAGGTCTGAAAAATACCAAATCGAACTGCTCTATAAAACGGGTTTAAAAAACGACTAACGAATTCTTGAAACACGCAAACGAGCCGCAATTACAAAATGCAGCTCAGCAACGGAACTCAAAACGACGTGCAACAGCTCTCTCTCACTCTCGAAGAAGAAGGAGAATAAGAGAAAAGGTGGTCGCGTGCCGGATTGCAACGCGCACCTGCCTCGCCATATTGGCAGCACTTCGGATTTCTTCTCATTCCCTTTTCTCCTGTCGTTATTTTCGCCTCCTTTGTACTCGCTACCGTCTGCCTCTATGAATTCCAGAGAATTTCCCCCGTTGCGAAACCCGTCCAAGATTTATACATTTTTTAATCGATGAATTTTCGATAAGAGTATATCTCTTAAATTCAACTCTATACACACATTATATACTCATCCACATCGCCTCGGATTTATATATACACAATTCGGACACGCGTCCACAGTTCTCCCTCTCACCTGTGTCCAGCTGCCGGCACGTGCCACCGAGAGACAAAGATGCATCTGCTCCGCATATGCAACGCGCTGGCGCACCTGCACCGTAACGTCCTCGGCACTTCTCTCTCTCTCTCTCTTCTCTCTCCGTATTATATACAAGCAGTTACAACCGATGGCGATCGAACGTCGATTATCGATCGTCATGTTTGTTTCGAGTTTAACGATAAAAAAACCGCTTCGACGTTGTACACGAGATATTCGAGAGAGAAATTGTTTTCTTATTCACTGTATAGTGTCTAAAAAAGTTCGCAAACACTTAACGCTCGTGTAGAACATACAGGATTAGCATTTGGTTGACCAATGTTTTATGCAAATGTTCAACCGGCTGACCTGAGCACTGTTTTTGTTTGTCTTATCAAATGAACACGAGTATACTACAAGCTTGCATCATTGTAGTTACAGCCTTTTGCAATAAGCGATTGAAAATATATAACCTAAAAATGCATTTCGCCACAGAGTAATAACAATCCAATCTCAAAAGAGCCTCTGCTCTGGAAAAATAAATGCAGTGTATACATACCGGTGGGTTTCTTCTTCTCCAGTTGCGACACATCTCTCTCTCTTTCTCGGTAACAATGCGATGCAACCGGAGAGTTTGCGAAAGTCCTCGCTTTGCACTACTGTGTCCCAATGCAGCTCGGTGTCAGGTCGAAGTTTCGCAAAGAGAAAAAAATTCATCGGAAGCGATCGCTCGACTTTCCATCGTGAGGTGCTTGAACTCTTTATTTCGATAGTCTGTAATACTACTATCATTGTTATCAAAAATTGTTTTTAATTTCCGAACACAGTAGTGACAGAAAAATCAACCGCGAAACTATTCGGCATTTTGCAAGCTAATTCGATTTTCGAATTTTTCGCTCCAATCCAATCCTCCTTTTTTCCATCAGCTATGCGATTATCATCGTTGTGGTGCAACTAGCCATACCGCCAAGGAAAGTACGCTGCGCACACCGGTTTAATTGGCGCTGAGAGACTCTTGCAGTCGCGGATTTAATTGAGGGCTTTACGTGTCTATTTGGATAGGCGCCATTGCTGCCGAGTCGGTTGTAAATCCTCGAGATCGATCAATTTGCGCGGCGAAAAAAAAACGACCATTATGTCAGCGGTTGACTAATGTGTTCGTCCGAAAACGAAAAAGCTTTCTCTCGCTGTAAATCAAGTCACTCGATCTCATTACCGATCCTTGTGTGCATGTGTGTGTTATACAACGGTTTTCTATATTGAAGTCAATGGCCTGAGATACGGTCCCAAAATAAATCATAAGCGCTGCACACCCTGGAAATTTCGTACCGTCGATATGGAAGAGATTCCACGAAGAAAGTGAAGGGTTTGCGCGATTCTCGGATATGCGAAGCGTGTAATAATAATAACGCTATACACGTGCGTGAGCCGATTGCACAATGGCGAATATCGAACGAGCGCTTTTTTTTCGGCCTTCTGTGAAGCCGCGACTGCGTTTTCTTTGTCTATTGTTTTCGGTTTAGCGCGTTGGAAATGCGCATTGTTCTGTTCGCTCTTTTTTTTTGCGCGATGTTCGAAGTGGCCTGACGTTTTTGCGATTCTTTTAGATTGTTATAGTTGAATTTTGTTGTTAAGCTTTGCGACGATATTATATGCCGTTATTTTTTCAATTTGGCAAGTAACGGTTTGAAATTTTAGTAGCGTCAAGTGAAGCATTTTTCCCCACTGCTTGAACTCACCGGTTCTCAAGTCTTCGGTTAACGCCGATAGGTGGCGCATAGCTACTTTGCTATTTCCCTCAACTGTTTGAGGTGCGCTCACTGCATATATAGCGGTTTCTTACTTATGTCTAAACAGCTTTGTTAGGCTTACTACAAATACTTGAATCCGATCCTTGAAATAAAATTAATGAATTAAAATATTCACAAATACCCACGGGTCTGACAAATTTTTCTACAAACGCATATACCTAAGCGCATCTCGATAAAACCATCTGGCGTTTGCATACATTGTATACGCAACCAGATACGAAAAAATTTGACGCACACAAAAACTCACGACACAGCTAAATTCCTCGCCCATTGGCTCATCAAAGACTCTGCCTGCACATACGGCCGTAAAACAACAACGGCTATGAATCAATCAATCTCTCGCGTGTCTGTGTGTACATACTCTCTCTTTCGTATATAACGCACAACTTTTCCCGGCTATCGTCCCACTCGTCCCGCTATATATACACATACTATAATACACACGAGGCTCTGGATAGTTTCGATCGGTGTAGCTCTTATAATACGAATGCATCGAACTATCGCGTGGGTTCAGTTCTTGCATCGTTATGGACGTGCTGCGGTGAAAATATACGGACACGTCAGACGTTGTATATGTTTACGGGGTATGTATATATATATATATGGATCGTTACGCTTTGCGCGAAGATTCTCGGCATATAGGCGCTTGTTTTACTGCTGCTATATTTATTTTGCTTGGGTTATACTTGTAAAGGGAGGAATTTCTGAGTTCGAAAATTTGAATTTCCCGCTCGAATGACACGGTTTCAAAATATATCGACACGGAACAGTCTGTATGTAGTATCAAAACGAAAAAGAGGGAATCCATATACGCTGCAGTGGGAGAAAGTGAAGGCATAGCCAAAAGCCGCAGCAGCGTCTAGTCCGTGGGAGTCGCCGGGATCGGCTCGTAAATTAGCTGCGGAATTATGTTAATTTATACTCTGGGTTAAGTAATATCATTTCTCTAGTCAGAAAAGTTTTTTCCGCTGACGGCCGCGTAATAATAGAAAACAGGCCAAATACGTGTATAGGCTTCGTGTATGTTGGTAAATTTTAATAATTGATAATGAGCGGTTTGTGTTTTGTACTTTTTTTTCGGTGGTATCTATAATTACACTCTCTGTGCATTGTTTCGGCTTCGCTATTGTTCGATAATTTGCTTCTTTCGCTGCTAATTCGCAGTTTTCCATTCACTTGTAAAATCTTCTATATAAAATGCGAATCACTACCATTAGCCCAAAACAAACAACAGCGGAAAATCGTAAAAAGTATATATACACATGCATTTCAAAACGTGTTTACAGTCTCGAGTCCCTAAGCAGACACATACACATGAGGTGCTTATTTAGTTAAGCAGATTTTACCGACGATATATAGAGTGAGTGAGAGGCTAGTTCGCAATGTAGGTCACTAGGAAATCGTTTGTCTTCCTACCTCGACACCCCCGAGACTCTCGCTGCTGTTAGTTCGCGCTTTCGCTTATCGGAGAACGAGAGATACAACGTTGGTGTTGCGCAACGCCGTTTCCATTTTGCTGTCTGGCGTTTTTCCGATGCTTTGCCCCCCCTGTCGATGCTGAGACTCGACTTGGGAGATTAGATTCGAAGGATAAGGTGGTATTGTTGAGAAGAAATTTATCTGCTTGTGATATATATTTTTAAAAAGCTGTGATTTTGGTTGACTGAAAGATCTCGCATAGTATCCATGAGCGGCTGAACTTTCCTGTGGATATAACGAGAGAGAGAGAGAGAGAGACGGGGAATAAATTGATGAGAATTTGAAATTCAAAGTTCACACTTCCCGAAACTCTTGCGATCTTATATGCCTGAATTCAAATTCGATCTTACTTTATTTGAATCCCAAAATGGCCGAGGGTCATCGGAAAGAATTTGGAACGCGTTCGTTGAACCAAGATTTTAACGTTTCTCGCTCGAATTAAAGAGACGGACATATAAATGTGTTTGTATAAGCACCTTTTTTACGGGTGATGAATAATATTTGTTATTCAGATAATCATGCGTATAGATATGTTTATAAAAAATCGTATAAACGCTGATAACGCATGCGAGTAAATTTTATCTATATACATCAGCTGTTACGTATAAAAAGCTCAAAGAATAGCAAGTCAGTCTGTGTCTTGCATCTGAAAAATTCAGATAAAATTACTTCCTATCTTGTTAAATAACGCTCGTGTAAGACATCGAGGCCGTGGATGCATATCGACAATTTGCTCTGATAAGATTTACATTCTATATACTTCTTTGCGGCTTTATTTATTTTATACCGAGAATTTAGATTTCATTTTCCTCGATTCGCAGTTACACTTTATGTAAACCGATCGAATGACGTACACTAATAATATACTGTAAAGTGCACGCCAATACGTATTTCTAATGCCTTATACATATCCTTCTAATTTGACCATGAATTCAACTGTTGACACAAAGCTTGGAGTTATCTCGATTTCTTTTGTCGTGTTAATGCTTCTCGATCTACGTCAATTAAATTACGCCAATTCGACATACGAACGACACTTCGTCGTGTTGTATTCACAGCTGCTTCGCAAATGCTTTGTTCCAAGATTTTTTTTTACGAAGCACGATTTTATTATCGGTAAAAATAAATAAAACAATAATTCCACATGCGCGTCACCAAAGCCGTGATTATATACGTAGTTTTTAACGTAGATTCTTGAAACAAACGCTCTGTTAAAAAAACTTGATAATCTCCACGTGTCTTCAAAGCACTTCGGACGCATAGTCTAACCGGAAGCACAAGCGTCACCGCAGACTCTCGACTTTATCTATCTCGTGTACAGCGATAATGCATTCTCGGGGACAACGCCTCGTCGTATAAGCTATAAATACACGAGCTCAACGCAGCTGCCCCCGTAGTAGTGTCGATGTACGTTTCGTAGCCGTTTGCATGAGAAGCCTGAAGAATGGCACGCGACAAGACGGTTCCATGGAGGGGAAGACGTTGATGTTTTAGCGAAAGCTGTGAGTGTGGATGTGTAGTTTTTTCTTTGAAGAAACTGAGTGGTTTTGGAAGATTATTGATTCTACGGAAGTTTATTGAGTGGAATATAGGTGAGAAGCTGTATTTTTATTAAAAAAAAAAAAAACTAAAAATCATCATAACCAGGTCAAAAACTCTCTCAACCTACATTCCCTCTCAGCAGCTAACGCAGCATCATCCCAATAAATCATCATCCTCTCTCGCGCGACTTTATTAGTTAGTCAAAAGACGACACAACTACACACACACATAGCGTTGTGTCGTCGAACGAGAGCACGAGAGTGAATGAACGGGGCTGAATGGGGGCAGAGCTCCCGCGTCGCGCATCGGCTGAATGAAAGCTCGTGCATGCGCCAAGAGCTGTCGCGCGTGTGTGAGTTGTGTATCTCTTGCTCGGCTTTTTTTTTTTTATTTTACTTGCTCGCGCTTGCCTCATTGTCGTGTGCACGATTTAAAACGGGTTTGCCATTGCGACACATGTTTTGGATTCACTTCCTGTATACTCAGAGTGCGGTGTGATTTTGACGATGGTTTCCGGAGTATATAAGGTCGAGGGTGTGTGATTTTTGGAAGGAGATTATTTTAGAGGAGTTTTGAATTTTTTCTGGTGGAAAATCAATGCATTTTTTAATTTATTAAGAATTTTCTCGTTTTCATGTATTTTGTGTGCTATAGGCCTGCTTAAGTCGCTCATGCTAACAGATCAGCTTTCGATTAATTTCTCTGAAAAAACGCAATTTAAATCAAAAGTAACTCCCGCTAATCTAAAATAAAGTCTCTCCATGAAAACACACCAAAAATAACCCAAAGATTTCCGCGAGGCTTTAGTACAGCGCACACATGTCCATCAGACAGCCGCAGCTGATATATATATATAGGAAAAGACAACAGCGCGTCCTTGGACTGCATCTCAGGGCTGCCCGTATTCCCATTCCCCCAGACAGCTGCGCATGCGCGTCTATGCACTCGCGGAAAAATGCACTCTGGAAAGCGGCACGTGCTACGTCGATTGCATATTTGCCGCAAGGCCGGTTGCGCAATTCGCTGCTTGTATATCTATACGTATACACGTGAGCGTGACGCCGATGTGTGTAGAAGTCGTGCCTGCTTTGTTCTAAGTTTTTTTTTTTTTTTAAGTTTTTGTTTAAGAGATGTTTTAGGATCTAGGCTCTGAAGTGTCGGTGATAGTCGAGACGAATTTATTCGTTGTCAGTTTGAATCGAGGAATAGAGATAGTGAGCTCGATGTATTCAATGCTAAACAAACTGATAAGCTTAGTGTAAAAATATCGGTGTGCATAATGGATTCATTATTGCCGCACACTAGAGGCTTATCGAAATGTAGATCGTGTGAGGTTAATGCGAGACTGCAGGCGTAATTTATCGCTGATATTAAGCTCAGATTTCCTGATCCCATTATAATTTACGAGCTGACTGATATCTATAGTTTTCAAAAATTAGGTACTGTTCGTTAAAAAAACTTCGATATACAAGTTTGTTACTACCCTCTGATGCTGGAAACGAAGACGATTTCTGAAAAAAATCCTCCGAAGATAAATTACAAATTTCAGCCTTACGCAACTTCGACTACGACACTCGAATCGTACGTAACAATGCACGTCGTCATTTTCGCAATGTAGTCATTACTACCCAGTGCATCATCATCAGTATTACAATATCGTCCCGGAAATGCACTCGCTGATCCAGGAAACGCAGGACTTACGCAACGTCTAAATTCAGGGCATTTAGTCAAAACGTTCGAGGTTTTATTACGGTCCATTGCGATGTTTATACGCTGTATACGCTGGAATGTAGAGTAACGAATCTTCTGGGAAAAAGCGAACGGCGCTGCAGGTGGGAAACTGTAACAATACATGAATTCCGAGGTTGCAACGGTTATGCTAGTTGGAGTATACCGCTTGGGGATTCCTTGCGTTGATTTGTTTTTAATTATTCTTTTGATCGTGGGTGAGGAAAAATTGAAAGTTTTATCAATGAATACTTGAAAATTTAATAAAAAAAAATTAAACGAACGCAAATTTTTCTGTTCCAGGGCAGTGAAAGCATTTCAACAGGTGCTATGGGTGGAGCCAGGATTTCCACGAGCCTGCGAGGTTCACCTACGGCTCGGTTTGATGCTGAAGGTCCACGGTGATTTCGACGCGGCTCTCAAGCACCTGACACTCGCCTTAATCGACGTCACTACACCTGCTTCCTTCTCCAAGCTCGAAAGTACGTTGAGATTATTTTTTTTCCTTATCTTTACTTTTAAATTGAAACTTTTGCTGAATTTAATTGTGGTTTATAAGCGAGAGAGGCGTGTAAGTATGACAGTTCATTTTTCACGCGACGCTGAATTTAATTACATCAAAAACGATGATCGTATATACAATCGTGTAATTAAATTTTATCCAAGAGATCTGCAGTGAGAGACAACGTAATTGATTTTTATCGTCCGTCGAGCTTTTACCGTTATACGAGCGGAATATTTTTTTGACAAACTTTAAAAATAGCCCACCTCCACCGTATGCGATCGACAGAGTTTCTCGATGACTCGGCTATGCTAATTTTCGCGCAGTGAAGGTCAACATTCTGCTGTTTTTCCACGACTCTCGGCCTTAATTTTCACCGGCCAAGGCTCCCAAGAAGAGAATCGTTGCTAATTGCACGTCTCGTTGACGAAAAATTGATTCTTCCAGTCGTGGATCAACAAATTAACGTTACTCTGCTAAAACGACGTGTACAAGTGAATTTTACGACGTTGCGTTGGTGTAGATGCATTTTGCGCGAAAAAAACTCATATCCGCGTGTGTGACGTGTGCACGCGGGAAAACGCTTTGAAATTCGCTGAAGAAGAAGAAAAGGTATACTGAATCATCGAGCTGAGTATCGTGAATCAGCGCACGTGAATCAATGATTTCATTTCACGCTTTCGAGCGCGAACCGTTGGAATTTCTATATATATACACACAGTGCGTGCAGTTGATGAGGTAAAAATAGACGCGTTCGATTGGACGGTGATACCGGATTTTATCGCTCGGTTGCGAGTTAATGAATCATAATAAATCCGGGATTTCGCGAGTCGTCTTGCGGTTAATTGAGTGGAGCTTATGATTAGGTGTTGTTTGTAATTGGTTTGTATTGGAGATTTGATCGAATGGAACACGTGAATGTAGTACGAATTGTAATAATTTTTTATGAAGATGATGAATAATTAAACACAAAAAATTTCCATCATATAGCATCTGTCAGTGTATATAACAAAGTATATTAATTTTCCGTCTCCGGAAAAAAAAAACTTGAAATTATCATTCAATTACAATTAAATTTTTTACCAAGAAGTGTCATCAACGAAAACCATTAACATAACAAGTAGTCTTCTCCGATCGATTCCTAATTACACCTGCAACGAAGAAAAAAAAAACTTCTTCCAATCACCAATATACCAAAGCAATTACATTCCAAGCCATAAATCGTCACAAAGGCACAGGACACTAAACCACGACTTTCTTCCACAGTAAAGTTCCACATCGCACACCTGCACGAGGTACAAGGCAAATACCGTCTGGCCAAGGAGCACTACGAGGCCCTACTCAAGGAGAAGGTCCTTCCAACGCACCTCAAGGCCGATATCTGCCGACAGCTGGGTAAGTTTTCTTCTTATATTCCTTCGCCCCTTTTATATATTGTTCGAGAGACGCGACTTCCCTCGTCGATATCAATTTATTACGGCTGACGTCGTTCTGTGCTGCTGCAGGGGATTTATGGGTAGCGTGAGAAAATCGATCCTCGAGGGGGTTTAGAAGTGTAGGTGAAGACGTGCTTGTGTAAGCGTTTGATGAATGAATTGTTCGTGTGATATACATCTAACTTTTTTTTTTGTCTACAAATAAATTTATATGGAAGCGTTGAATTTTTTTGCAGTGTCGTTAATCACCGATTGACAAATCGTTAGGAGTCGTGAATAACAGGTTCTCGATGAAACTCGTTGAAGAATTAGGTAAACCTTAATGACCACAGGCTTACATACAGAACTGGTTTTATTTCTTATTTTTAAGACTGTCATGTGAAATAATCCTCTCACACTACAGCTTCACTCTCTTTTATACAGACTCTTTTCGGCTCAGGATATTTTCCCGGCGGGCATTTGGAAAATATCGGGGTCACAGGAGGATTTCAGCTATACTCAAAGGGGATGAGCTTTCTTTCTTTACGGCTCACGTGTGTACCATCGAAGCACTACACGTGTAATTTCTCTTATGATTTGCTCAAAATTAACTAAACTCTCTTCAAAGTCCCGAAAATTTATTCCGTCAACTCTATATCGACCGGTCATTCACGTGTGTTTACGCACCGGTGTATATAGAGAGAGCTTTCGGCTTTCCGTGTACAGTTTAAAGGTTTGAGCTTTTGCAGTATAGCAGCGCCGGCAGACACGTGTATTGATTTATTCACAAGCCGAGTCGGGGAGGCTACATCGAACACGAGGATTGGGGGATGCGTCGGGGAGTGTATAAGTGGGGGAAGCTATAGTGTATAGTCGTCTGCTGTGTGAGGGGAGAGGGAGAGAGAGAGAGCGACGGGATGGATATTCTCAATGTCTCGGTTATACTCTTGCAGCAGCGTCGTTAAATGTGCTTTTTTTAAAAGAATGAGGAATCAAAATTGATTTTGTAGTCCATCAGGCGTTGCAGTTATAGCATGAGTGGCTAAAGCAGTAAGCCAAAATAAGGCAATTTAGCATTGGTAGCATAGCAATATATCTAGACTCGGCGCTCCTACTTTTATGTAGGTAATGGAAAAGCGCCTATACGCCATCTATCTTTACCTGCCGTCACTAATATTGTCTCGACGAAATTCGATTGATATAAATTCTTGTAGTCAATTTATCAAAAGCAACAAAACTCGATTTCACGAAGCTTCACCTCTTCTCTCCTTTTGTATTTCAGTCTCTCCAATGCAAAGCCCATTGGAAATTTTTCGAGCAGACCGAAAATAAAAACCCGCATGGCACAACGTATACAGCCGCCTTCGTACCAACACAAGTATTATCGTCTTCGCTCCCTCGCACACACTTGTACAAACACACGGTGCCCCGATTTCCCCGTCTGTCGTCCGTGGCAGATGGCATAGGCCTTTTAAAACCCCGTCGTCGTCGTCTGTTCAGTCTGCATAACCGCAAGCGTCCTGTGCGTCTTTCTATTATATACTTGCGTCACGCAAACGCTTGAGATGGTTCTTGTATTTTCTTGCATTATGTTTTCAAGTGCTTTATAGACCTTATGTGTATATATGACGGAGGAAAAAATTTGCTTCTGATGCTATTAATCATCGCTTGGATGAATTTATATGAGATAATCAATTTACGCGAGGATATATACATGGCATAAGTAAAAAAGAGTCGTAAGAAGCCTTTAGTTTTCAATCATAATTTCTCGCATAATCAAAATCATATACACATAAAGAAGGAAAAAAAAAAGAAACCACGTGTTCGCAAACAAGCATAATGCGGCCAACGCCTCCTCGTCACGCAATAATTATCAAGCCGAGTATAAGGTGACTACGTCACGTCCTGACTCTCTTGCGACGTAACAAACTCAACGTCGACGACGGCAACGCATATAAAAGCCTGTGAGACCCCCTGCGAGTCATTCACGCGATTGTGCCGCAGAACGCACCGCGACCTACATACCTTCGTCGCCCTTTACTCGAGGGTTTTATCTCGCTTTGCGAATATAGGTATATATACTCTGTACAGCTACGAAACCGGAGTTTATATTGCGCGAAAAATTCTACCAAAAAATAATTCCTCATTCGCATGTATACCTTCCGGGGGATGAAAATTCAAAGTTTATATCACTCGATAACCGCAACGAAGCTTCTCCTCCTCAGCCGTGTGCCTGAGGCAGTCTCGTCGTGCCGCTATTTTAAGAGCTAACGGTACTCGTAGAGCCGCCGCATTCTAAGCGTACACCGATGTGTCCGTCTCGACTATGTGTGAGTGTAGGTACTGTGTATATATACTGTGTGAGAATTTCGCGCGCTTCCGCGCAGAGGAAGGAGAGAAAGACGACGAGGAAGTGGCTAATGCGATGGGATGTACTGTGGCTTGTTTGCGCTGTTTTCGGGGAGATGTAGCTTCAGACGCTGCTGAGAAAATGTAAAATACGTAGTAAATTTTCCTAAACAGCCCACTATAAATCTCATCAGTCACCGAAATCATAAAAAAAAAAACTCTCCCAAATCCAAATATCTCAATAAACGTACACGCCCATTTCCACAATTCTACGCTTATTTGTACTCGGGGCCCTGCCTATTTACAAACACTCGACGGTCTACGCGGCAGGTCATCAGAAGCGAAAAAAAAGAGCCGAGCTGTTTTTGTACTGCAACGGCACGTCCGAAATTACCGAAGATACAGCTTCAAGGGTGCAATTTAGCTTGTTTCGTATGCCGCCTGAAGTTTACGACTCTCTCGTCGCTGTAAGATTGTAAAATTAGTCGACGTTTCCTTCGAGAACTTTCGCTTTTCGTCTCTGGCTGTAAAGAGAAAAAAAAATTTCGTTGTGTATACCGGAATTTGGTAGATTTGAGAGAAACACAGAGATCTGCAAAACTTTTGTCGGAGACTGTACCGGTCTACGCACGCGCGGCTACCTCGCAATAACCGGAGGGTCTCTCCAGGTGCAGCAGCTCGGGGGGGCCTGATTTTCGGCGCAGGTCAGGCTTCTATACAGACTCTTCCGGGCTCTATACTCTCTCTCTCTCTCTCTGATGCTATGCAAGTAGATTATATTGTGAATCGAGTTTTCTCCCTCTGCTGAAACGTGTTTATGAAATTTCCTCGTTGATTGTTTTCTGAGAATATACTACACCAAGATATAACTTCGAAGAAGCAGTTTTTTTTTTTTTATACTAAAATAGAAGTAATTCCATAAAGCCCGAATCATCTCCACAGATTAATCAAGCGCCACATCAAAAGGCTTCTGACAAAACTCCAGAGAGACGCAGATCATGGACCTCACGCACACACATTACGATCCCACGACACTGCACGCGCCAGAATTTTTTTCAATGGATATTCTCTCACTACCGTCGCCGCCGCCGCTTCGGCCCGAATACTGCCTGATGCGCTCGATTAAAGTTAATGCGAGAGAATTGTCGCGTCGTGTGCGCTTACACGACTCTTTTCTGCTCTCTCCCCCTTTGGTGCTTATTTTTAGAGGGATGCAGATCAAAGCTGAATGTTTTCTTTTTTCTCGAGAGAGAAATTTTTATTGGAAAATTGTCTCTTTTACTTCGCTTTTAACTCTCGCACTGTCGGCTGTGTATAAAGACAGCTACGCCTATGTTTGCACACTTCCGGGGGTTGTAATTCGAGCTATCCTCTGTTATACACAAGAGGTGGTTAGTTATACGTACGAGAGGCTGTTCCAACAGACAGAGAGAAAGTGTGTTTAAATTTTATTAAAAAATTAAACTCTAGTATTTATCAACCATTGGAATCTCGTTAGCTTCTCTGTCACAATATGTACACCTCATTCTTTCCAAGACACAGGTACACACAGACACTCGAGAGATAAGTTCATTGTTCGACGCGTCACAGACACTATAGCTATAAATCAGCTTCCCCTTACAACGCTGAAAGTATAACGCTTTTCACCGAATTTTTTAACGCCACTTTTTTTTTCTCCTTTCAAAATTAACCGCTTGACAAACGAGCTTACACCGAGTTCTATAGAATACGATTAATAATTAGGGACTGACTTTTTTTACAGAAAAATTCTAGTGTATCTCTTATCAAACTTCCGGCCGAAAAAGTGCGTTCACCTCAAGACTCTTGTCATGCCGCGCGTTTCCACCATAGCTCTCGCAGTAAACTCACGTACGCATCTCTTTCGGTGGGAGTAGTATGCTAGGATCTCTCCCTATGCGCTATATGTATACACTGCATCAGGGGAACGACCAGCAATAGACAAGCGTTAGAGAGAGAGAGTAGGGGGACAGCAATAGAAAAAGGGAGAGAGGGTGGGGGAAATAGAGAGAGAGAGAGAGAGAGAGAGAGAGAGAGAAAAGTGGCCACCCTAGGCCCTATACCTGCGTCGTCTTCGACATCAGTTGCGCTTGGGACCCCGATGCGTCGGGGTGTATTTGTGTTGTGTGCAGTAAGTGAAAAGCCGGACGCTTGGGAACGCGCTGGTAATTTGCGAATTTTCATGCGGTGCGTCGTAAGATGAAAAGTGCGCTTGTGATTTGGTGCTGTGATATTTTAGTTTGAAAATTTCTTCAAACGTATATACGTCGTCCGATAGTTTTTGACTCTGAGGATAACTGTGATTGTTGTTAGGTAGGTTTCTGATGGATGAACGAACGAATTTTACGTAAATTTTATAAATGAGCGGAAGACTGATGTAGTGAAGCGTCGGATTTTTAAAGGGAGAGTAGTGGGGAAAAAAAGAAGAAACGAGAGAATGAATGGGACGGGCGGTTATACGGAGCAGCTGGTTTTCCTTTCGTATGGAGCACCATCTTGAAATACACGCAGGGATAGGATTGAAATACTTTCTCGTACAGTTGTAAACTGTAGCTTTTCTTGTTTCTATGCACTACTTGTACACTACGAAAATTAAAAGCGTCGATCCACCCATATACATAACTAATTACAATTATCTAAAAAAAAAAATATTAATAACAATTTCTAATTATTAAAATTACCATTGCAGGATGGATGTACCATGTCGTTGACGGTAGTATCCTTGGCGTAACGCAGAAGCAAGACGCAGCGATCTATCACCTGAAAAAGTCGATCGAAGCTGAGCCAAAGAGCGGACAGAGTCTCTACCTATTCGGCCGCTGTCTTGCCGCATCCGGACATGTCCACGAGGCTTTCATCGCTTACAGGTTACCATATATCCTTATAAAATCCACTTGCACGCCTGTGGCTACTTTTTGCGTCCGACGACTCGACCACGAGCATAACGCATCGAGTTTTTTTTTCTCTTATACCCTCGTGTGTTACACTATGATCGGAACTGCTTTTTGAGGGGGAGGTACTTTTATGGTATTGGAATTCGAGTCGACATTTTTTTTTCTCTCGTATAATTCTAAGTGAAGGATGAGAGAACGTTTATTTTTATTGTATTATGCAGTAATCGCGCTCGAGGTTTTCGGGCCGGTTCGGTATCGCAGTTAGGAAAAGAGAAGTAAGCGGGTCGTGGTCACTCGCAATCTCCGGCGTTGATAAAACGAGGAATTCCGTTCTATCTCTTTAATTTCAGTGTATCGTGAAAACAAAACGTTCTCGACTCTATTGTGCGTATAATAGTTTCAAATAAATATACTATAACGTGAAAATCATTTTTTTTTTTTTAAAGGAGCTCCGTGGAAAAATCCGAGGGCAACGCCGACACCTGGTGCAGCATAGGTATCCTGTACCAGCAGCAAAATCAACCGCTGGACGCCCTCCAAGCCTACGTGTGCGCAGTTCAGCTGGACAAGTCGCATTCGGCTGCCTGGACGAATCTCGGCATCCTCTACGAGAGCCACACCCAGCCCAAGGACGCTTTGGTCTGCTACGTTAACGCTTCGAGGTAATTAAGAGATTTTTGTTAGAGTTTAACATACGGCTGGGCAGTCGGACGTCGATACCAATGGTCACTTTGGAAAGGACTTTTTTCGCTTATTTTTTTTTTCTTATGATTTGATGTAGACGTGAATAAACGTAAAATGTATTTTTCAAAGTAACCAGTGGTGCCGACTTCTGATCGTCCCAAGATTGTCAGAGCGAAAACAGGCGTTGACAGTTTTTCACTCGTTTGTAAGCCAGCGTGTAATAAGGATCATTGAATAAATAAATATTCGAATCCTCGATGAGAAAGAAAGGGATGAGTGGAGCAAATTATGGAAAAGTTTCTCTTATTTTTCTAACTTAAAACTGCTGCTTAGGACGAACGTCTGTACGATTAATTTTTCATCCTCGAACAACGTTGTTCGAGGATGGAAAACTTTGGCTTATTGTCATTCCTCCCGCATCGTTCGTCGTTTTCACTTTCGAAAGTAAACATTGCACCTTTTTCATAATTTGTCTCGTTCCTCCTCGTATATGTCCTCGATTCAAATATCATATAAAAATTACTGTCTTAAATATTAAGCAAATTCATCACGTAAACAAAAAGATCGATACATACCACTCGACTGTAAGTTCCTTCCACGTTTAATGAACTCACCCAATATTCAGTCGACTTGTATGAGAAATATCGCTTGAATTCGGCCTACCCCGCTCTTGTATAATCCATATAGCCGCAATTACGTAAAATGTCCACAATCCCACTGACGCACCACACAATGACCCTCTCCATAAGGTAGTATATAACGAACGTTGTCGATCATCTTGTCTCTTGTCGTACGCATACTCTTTATACGTAAGTCACCCGACGGTGCTCAGGCCCACCTTTGCCTTGACTAGATCGTATTGTCAATGGCAAAAGTTCGCCTGCTGCCACAGATATCCAACGACCACGATTTTTACCAGAAAAACACTAACATTTCTTTTTGGATCTTTGCCTTTAGGGGTAACAACAACACTCCCAACTGCGCCAACAGCTCGCTGAGTAGCCAGCTGAGCGGTGCCAAAGCCGGAGGCAGTGGTCCAATGAACCCCTCGTTACAACAACGCATCAGCTTCTTGCAGACTCAACTCAGCCAAGCACCGATGCCTTCTGCCGCAATTAAGTGAGTAATTTTTTTTCTATCTTCCATCTTCAAAACTCGAAATTCATTGTTATTAACGATCGTTTTTTTGTTTGTTTTTTATTCAAGGCGACGTACACTGCCGTCGATAGAAGAAGCCTGGAACATGCCAATCAGCGCAGAGCTGTCGAGTCGGCAGCAGCAGCAACAGCAACAGCTGCAGGGCCCTGGCGGTCCCGGTTATAACAAGTATCCGGGTGGACCGTCAGGACCACCTCCGCCTTACCCTCAAGGCCAGAATACAAATCCTAAGCGGTTCAAGGTACGTTCTTGGGTGGAGTGGTATTTTGTTGGCTTTCGGAGAGAGATGAGGAATGTGAAAGCATTATAGTTTGGTGAAATTGTTGATGCTTAGACAGACACGTTGTCGACGCAAGCAGTGAGATGGCTATTTTGGCTTTCACGTTCTTGTTGTAGATTGTAGAATTTTTTAAAAAGAAGATGTGATTTGATTGTAAAATTTGCTTGAAAAGCTTCGCATCTTCTTATCCCCTTTATGGGTGATGAGAAAGTAGATCGATCCTAGATTGCATATTTTCATGAGAGTCACGCACAGATTTCATGGCATCACCTACAAAGGGATTCGATCGAGTATCATCATTGTATAATTTAATTAAGAGAGTAATAATCAAATAATTTTGATTTTCCTCTGAAGCAGAACGAAAGGTCTAAACCATGCATTTCACTACCGGCACCTTTGGAATGCCGATAGTCATGGAGCTCCGGCGATTCGGTAGCGATACAAGGTCAATATCTCTAGCAAAATCGAATCTTTTCATTTAAATGTAAATCTCATCTCACGCGGACCATAACGTCACTCACAGTTCCATACCGAACCGACAGAACTTTGAATTGCCGCTAGAGTTTATTGACCGAAATGCTGCTAAATCGCTTAGCTCCGTGTCTGTACGTCATTCACGATGGTGTTGGAAGGCGAGGGAGGATGGTTTGAATGTACTGATTCGAGTGTACAGTTAAATCTGACGTCCCTTGCCGAACGTACTCGGCGTAGGTCTTCCCAGTGTGGTCGGTCCTACGTCACGGTGGCACATAACTCTGTTGAACGCACCGGGCGAATGCGAGTACTCTTGTTGTCGGATGCGTGGTGTGGGGATGATGATGTTGAGGGATGACTACAAAAGGTCTGGTTTGTAGAGTAAAATAAAGTTATGCAATTGGAAATACATTAATTTGCGCTACTGGAACTTCATTCCTTTCGAGGCGTTCGAATGTATTTTGGTTTGGTAATTTTGTTTTAGTAAAACTATTCGCGTTCATTTCATGCTTTTCTAGTTCTATGAGCTCTCGGTAGGATATTATTATGAGACTCACGCGGCATGCGCTAACCTTCTTTTATAAAGTTGTCTTTTTTACGTTTTTGTTCGATTTTATTTTATTGATAACTCTGTAAGCATTTACATTTTTACACAAGACACGCGTATGAATTACTGTTTGATGTTTGACAAAGCATTACACATATACAATCGTAAGTCAATACTACGCATAGCATACGTTCATTCGCTGCCATGTCATTGATTCGAGTTTACAAATCTAAACGAAGCTTCAACACATTAACATTACACTTCACTTTGATTCTCGAATCCTCTCTATAACTTGTACTACCGTTTACTCTTATAGGCTGGTGAAGATGGAGTCGCACCTCAGCAGCAGCAGCAGCAGCAGCAGCAGCTCCAGAGGCCACCAGCGTTCTATCTGACAACGCAGCAGCTGCAGATGCTCCAATTTCTGCAACAGAATCATGGTAGCCTAACGCAACAGCAGCAGGGTCTGCTTGCCCAGCTTCAACATCAGTATCGAGCAATGCAGCAGCATCAGCAGCAACTCAGAATACAACAGCAACAAGCCCATCAACGAGGTCTGAGACCCGGAATGCCTGGATATCCGACTGGATACGGTCCTGCTCATGCCCAACCTGGGCAGCCTGGTGTTATCAAGAGTTACGGCGTGCCTCAGCAACCGGTGAGTTTAAATTACCTGAACTTTCGAATAAGAAAAAGGCTTCTTTCAAAGTTAAACGCGGAAATGGTTCTAAATGCGCCTAATTTATTACAGCAAAGCGGTACAGTGGCTCTTCAAACCGGTTTCTCGGATTCGAACGTGGGCTATAACGCAGCAGCAACGGGTAACTGCCAAACTGCAGGTATGCCGTACAAATCTGCTTCAGACACGAACTACCCACAGCGTCAGCAGCAACCCCAGCAGCAGCAACAGCCTCAACAGCAAAATCAAGGCCAATTCACCAACCAGCAGCAGCAATACCAGTCCTCGAATCAATACGGTGCTCAAGGCTACACTCAAATCTCCTCGACGACGAGCTGCTACCCCGAGGGTTCCTCTGCTAACAACAACAACAACAACAATGCTAATAATAACAATAACAACAATAACACTGCCAGCAATAACGCTTCCGGCAACAACAAAGACGCGGGTCTAGGTGTCACCGACCAGGAGCTCCAGGCTTTGTTATCCCAGAAGGACATCGCTACCTCTCTTGCGGAAGACCTGCTCAAGCATTTTGGATCTGAGGATTTGGATGTTAAGGAGGAACCGCAACAGCCAATCATGAACAACGGAACGCTGAGCTCTGGACCGTTCTCACCGTCGAATCTCGAGAACGAGGTAGAGAAAGTCAAGGAAGTGAAAGTCGAGAAAATCGACGAACCAACGACCCCAGCGCCAACCCCTAAGTCCGAAGCGAGACCGTCAGTTGAGACAATCAAGTGCGAGGCCACGTCGAGCACGAGTAAGGTTGACGCTATCCGAATGCGAGGTGAACCGGTACTGAGACTGGAACGACTCTGCGAGACGCAGACTGAGCCGGAGTTTAGCATCGATATGGATTCGAGGCAGGTTGTTGAACTTTGTCGCAAAGTAGGCTTTAAGGGTGCGTTGAACTGCTCGGTGCTAAGCGACCGATCGCCACCACCTGCGCCACCAGATCCACCAACTCAGAGGCTGACGAAGGAACAACTGCTGCCACCAACGCCGAGTACGTTTTTGGAGAACAAGAAAGAGGTGTTCAGTCCTGGATTACAAGAATTCTGTCTTAAGCACCCGATCGCTGTTGTTAGAGGTCTAGCGGCAGCTCTAAAACTCGATCTCGGGCTTTTCTCGACAAAAACTTTGGTTGAGGCAAATCCCGATCATACAATCGAGGTCCGCACGCAGTTGCAGCAATCGAGCGACGAGAACTGGGACCCAGTACTGGCCAGAAAAGTCTGGGGCTGTATTAGCCATCGCAGTCACACGACAATCGCCAAGTACGCGCAATATCAGGCCTCCAGTTTCCAGGAGAGTCTGAAGGAAGAGCGTGAAAAGAGTCAGGGCATACATACATCGACGACGACGAATCTGTCAGATAGTGACTCTAAAGATAGCACTGGTATCAACGTCAAGAGGAAGAAGAATATTTACGGATTGCCTGGAAGGTCGGGCTCGAAAATGCTGCGTTTTGGTACGAACGTTGATTTGTCTGATGAGAGGAAGTGGAAGGCTCAGCTACAGGAGCTGAATAAACTTCCGGCCTTTGCTAGAGTCGTGTCTGCGAGCAACATGCTTAGCCACGTAGGACATGTAATTCTTGGAATGAACACCGTTCAGCTGTACATGAAGGTGAGTTTAATACATTGAATATTTTCAATTTATTGTTTTCTGTATATCGGACAAAAATTAAACGTACACATCTCTTATTAAGGTACCTGGAAGTCGAACTCCAGGACATCAGGAAAACAATAACTTCTGCTCCATCAATATCAATATCGGACCAGGTGATTGCGAATGGTTCGCCGTACCCGATGCTTATTGGGGAGTTATTCAGAGTCTATGCGAGCGCAATAATATTAATTATCTGCATGGCAGTTGGTGGCCATCAATGGAGGATTTGTACGAAGAAAATGTTCCTGTATACCGGTTCTTACAGAGACCTGGTGATCTCGTTTGGGTTAATGCTGGTATGTACCGCTTCAGATTTATTTTCCTAATATGAATAATTCGTACAAAAATTTTACTAACGATAAATAATCTTTTAGGTTGCGTCCACTGGGTACAGGCAGCCGGCTGGTGCAATAATATCGCTTGGAACGTTGGTCCCTTGACCGCGCGCCAGTATCAGCTCGCGATCGAGCGTTACGAGTGGAACAAGCTCCAGTCCTTTAAGTCGATCGTGCCCATGGTACATCTATCATGGAATCTGGCTCGCAACATCAAGGTGTCAGACAAACGGTTATTCGAGCTAATCAAGAACTGCTTGCTGAGGACTATGCGGCAGTGCTGTGTCATTCTGGAGTTCGTCAAATCTAAAGGCATCGAGGTACGCTTCCATGGCAGAGGCAAGAACGAGGCTTCGCATTACTGCGGGCAGTGCGAGGTAATTTAAAATTTTAATTTTATTCTCAATAATGTGTGCGATTTATTTTACATTTAATACAACCCACATTTTCGTTGCTTTTAGATTGAAGTGTTTAACATTCTGTTCATTCGCGAACAAGAAAAGCGCCACGTAGTTCATTGTATGGACTGTGCGCGAAAGCAGTCGCCTTCACTCGAAGGTTTCGTCTGCCTCGAAGAGTACAGGATGCGTGACCTCATGGATGTATACGATGATTTTACTCTCTACACACCTCATCGCCAACATTTACAGCAGCAAAGATTGCAACAGCAACAACATTCGCAACAAGCTGTGCAGCACCAGCATTCGCAACAACAAGCTGTGCAGCAGCAGCAGCAGCAGCAGCAGCAGCAGCAGCAGCAGCAGCGAGCTCAACAAAATCAATCTCAGCAAGCTCAACCCTCACCACAACCTCAACAGCAGTTGCAGCAATCACAGCAGCAACAGCGGCTGTCGCCTCCACAACAGCAGTTGCAGCAGTCACAGCAGCAACAGCGGCTGTCGCCTCCACAACAGCAGTTGCAGCAGTCACAGCAGCAACAGCGGCTGTCGCCTCCACAACAGCAGTTGCAGCAGTCACAGCAGCAACAGCGGCTGTCGCCTCCACAACAGCAGTTGCAGCAGTCACAGCAGCAACAGCGGCTGTCGCCTCCACAACAGCAGTTGCAGCAGTCACAGCAGCAACAGCGGCTGTCGCCTCCACAACAGCAGTTGCAGCAGTCACAGCAGCAACAGCGGCTGTCGCCTCCACAACAGCAGTTGCAGCAGTCACAGCAGCAACAGCGGCTGTCGCCTCCACAACAGCAGTTGCAGCAGTCACAGCAGCAACAGCGGCTGTCGCCTCCACAACAGCAGTTGCAGCAGTCACAGCAGCAACAGCGGCTGTCGCCTCCACAACAGCAGTTGCAGCAATCACAGCAGCAACAGCGGATGTCGCCTCCACAACAGCAGTTGCAACAATCACAGCAGCAACAGCGGATGTCACCTCCACAACAACAGTTGCAGCAATCACAGCAGCAACAGCGGCTGTCGCCTCCACAACAGCGGCTGTCGCCTTCACAACAGCGACTGTCGCCTCCGCAGCAACAGCAGCAACTCTCGAGGCCACAGTCACAGCCCCAACCACAGCAACAACCGCAGCAGCGGCTAACGCCACCACAGACAAGTTCTCAAGTTTCCTGAGACGACGAGGAGCACAGATACCTGGACTACCTCGAACTGGATTGAGCCCAGAGATGGAGTTCGCGTTTCTGTGTAAGGAAAAAGAGAAGAGAAAACAAACTTACGCACACCCGACGATTCTTCTGCGCGGAAAAAATTATGTGATAATTCCGGCCAAGTGACTGATAAGTGAGTGAGGCTCGGGTGGCTTTGGCCGTCATAATTGTGTAATAATTATTGCTACGGCGGAATAGTTAGAATTTATAAGTCGTCTGTAAGACTCCTTAATCGAGCCTAGCGTCGGTGAATTTGTGTTTTTTCTGTGCTGAATCGGACGAACAAAGTGCGCGAAGTCTGTGTGCTAAATGCGAAGTGTAAGTTACCCCCTGTTCGTTTGACGAAAAATCATGTTTTCTCGTTAAGTATAGTGTACAAAGGACGCAAAACTCTCGTTAGTCTAATTATTTCTCTTTGTCTCACTTTTCCCCCGTTGTCCTTTATGCAGCCGGAAAAAGGAATTATTATTGTACAATGCGCAGCTCCCTTTTCGGTGTGTGACAATTTTTTTCTATTATACATTTTTTTGCTCTTTTTGACGAGACGCGTTGATCTTTTAAATGTGATTTATTAGATAACGATGAAATGGAATCATGATTATAATATTTTGATTTTGTCATTTATTTTGTATGCAATCATGTAATCCCGAGGATTCTATAAATTTTTTTGTGAATTTTTCTTTGTCTTGAATTTCTGAATGACATAAGGCAAGCACCGAAGTTCGATCGCTACACGATGAATATATTGATAAAACGTTGTGTGTTCAACGTTAAAAATTTTAAACGCGCTATGATGATTTTAGCCTATACTACTGGTTATTTCAAAGTAATAATGATGACGCAAAAATGACAATTTTTTATTCACTGCCAAATCCCGAAAAAAATATTGCAATTTGCGCTTCTTGTAAATACATGAATTAGCGAAGCTCGAAAATCCGCGCTAATGGAGCACTAATAATTAAGTATAAAAGATAACATATAACATCAGTTCGAAAGACTACTCAGGAACGTAAATTAATTAATCTTCAGTAAATTAAATAAAAGCGCAATCAAAAATAACCGCGTACGTCTTTGTATTTTTCTCGATAAAAACGATTTACATGATAAACGCAAATATGCTGTGATGTACATTCAAGTACACATGTTTGTATTGTAAAGAATTTCAGCTTGAAAAAAAAATGTTAAAAGTGCATCCAAAGAAATACCATAGTTATAAAGCAGAACAAATTAGTGTTAATTTTGTAAAACGTTTCAGCGAAAATGTTATGTAAAATAATACTTCAAGCTGTGATGCTAACTATAAATATTTTTAATCGATGCACTTTTCATCCATTTTTTCAAGACAGTCCAGTATGAGAGTTAGTTCAGCATATCAATTTAGTACCCAATACTTCTTTGGAAAAACTTTTTCATAACTGTGTCTTGAAAGAAATTACTTTTCTTTATTTGAAAGTCTACGATTTTTTTATATCGTAGTGGTTATCAAACTGATACTAAAAAAACTGTTTAAAAACAAATTGAAAATTGGTCAATTGTGAAGAAAAATTGGGTATTAAAATGTTAAGTTCTCGCGTAACGTAAAATTCAATAAAATTTCAACGCAATCTAAATAGAAATGGCTTATACATGAAATTTATCTGAACTTTACAATCAATGTTCTTGTACTTTGACTTTAGCACTTTTGATGTAAAAAATGATAGAAAACGAAAAAAATTATACTATTGTGTGATCATGTCAATTCGCTTAGATTTCAGAACAAAGATTATCTAACCAGTAAAGTGCGCGTATTTTTGAAAAGCTTAATGAAGTAAGATATCATGAAAAAACATGAAAATAATAGATTGTCGTATTCAAAATGTCGAGACTTTGAGAAGTTTATATTCTAGCAGAAAAGGAAAAGCGTTGTATAAGGCACACGTTAAAAAAGAACCCAAGACAGATGTAAAATGTAATCTTGGATCTTTATTTTGAAATTTCTGAACCGACGTGCCCAATGATCTCAATCTCGCGCCAATATTGGCAGTTGTCGGTAATGTAACAAAGCTCTGCCAATATTATTAGTCTTTTTTCCAAACTTTCTTTTCTAGCTCGTATAGAAGCTTAGGGATTTTGCGTAAAGAGAGTATATTTGAAAAAAGTAAATTCATACAATAAAGTAAAAGGATGAACAAGAAAAAAAATAAGATATCGTTGGGAAATCGGGGAAAAGTTGGCAAAGCTTAGGTAGTATAAAGAGAAGAAATTATAGTGAAACTGAAATAAATTTTAGTATTAAGTAAAAGAAAATTTAGAAAAATTTGAGAACGTTTGACTGCCTTTATGCATTGTGTTATGATTGGAGAAAAATCGTATGATAAATTGATGTGAAATTCGTACTTTTTTAGTCTGTGACTCAACTATTTGATTTCGCATACCGTATGTACGAAATGAATTAAGATAAAAATTCAATTTCACTGTGGTATCTTCTCTAAGAATTATTGCTGTGTGAAGGTTTCTTTCAATCATTTAAACGAAGCATCCGATTTTTTGCGATGACTCGATTCATAGGCTCAGTTCGTTAGGAAATTGAATGATGCTCGTTAGGCATATATAAAAATATTATTATATTTAGAGCCGCCTTTCGACAAGTCAATTGTATTGCGATCATTCCATCTTGACTAGCTGAATGAAACTCAGATCTGCCTTTATTGAACAGTGATTGAAATTTACAAAGCTTATGAATTTAAATATGAAATTCTAAATTGTTTTCTTTTTTATAATGTAAAATGAAATTATGTTAATTGTATTTATAATATGAATAATAGATTTATTAAATTTATTCTTTATTTTTATTTTTCGTACAATCCCAACGACTATTTAGGTACTGTTATTAATCATTTAGCTGATTTGTAAGTCTACAAATCTGACTTTCATTCGACGGCTACAATAGGGTGGTAAAACGTGAGTTAAGAAAGTCCGGAGCTGACTTGGTTTGTTAGCACTAGATAAATGAAAGAGTTAGATTAATTTCACGGAATAATCGTCTATCACCTGTAAATATCGACATCGATTTTAGTTAGCTCGTCTTTTCTACTATCGATGACAATTTATCGCGATCTTTGTAACGCATAGAGTTATTTATAATCGTAGTGTACTTACGAAATCTCTATTACACACACCACGTCCCTTTTTACACAACAGATTAAAGCGTAAAAAAACCTCCGAAATCTCGTATTTTCATAAAATTTGCGTACATATAGCGTTGCACGTTGTTCACGCCAGCGAAAAAACTTTCTAAATTAGATTTTAGAAGGACGAATAAAGAATGTATCTGTATAATATATTATTTTACTGTGTAATTGTTTGTAAAAATTAAAAAGCGACTGACTTTTCTTATTGGTTAAGAGTACTTAAAGTATGTTTTTAGTTGAAAAGTTTCAACAAATTGATTACTAAGTGATTAAAAATAAAGTAATTAAAATTCAAGTAATGTGTACGAATCTATTTTTAATTTGCTGAAAACAAATTTATAAGAACCTCATTAATCTTCGTAGAGTATAAACGTCTGCATACAAATTAAAAAAAATCGCATCCAGTACGCGTAAAGAGCTAAAAAGAGTCTTTTCGCTGGTTTGGACGAAAGCTTCGGCAAGGCAATTTTTACAAATGCGAAAAGCGTGTATTTTCGATGTTTGAAAGAAATATGCCTACTTCGAAGATCTAGACGTGAAACGCTATCGAAATAAACCATGCAGGCTGTTGAACGACGCTAAAACTTGCGTGATAAAGAAAGAAAATAGAATTATAACGTAAAAAAGTTCTATTTTCGCTACAAGCAAAGTGCAAAAGCTTCGAAAAAGAAGTAATAAGAGTTAAAAATAAAAAGCAGAAAACGCGATAGAAACTCGCAAATCGCTATTCTCTGACGAACTCGAGCAGCGATATTTTTGTAAACAAAGTTTCAGAATCATATTGCTGATTCCAAATTTCGAGATTCTATAGAGAAGTATGAATTTTTCTTTGTTTCCTACAGCGTAATGAAATGCACAGTAAAGATAAAACGAGAAGTAAATCGGAGGAAGTAGGTGTAGACGTGTTTGCGGAGGGTATAGGAAAGAAACGACTGTTAAAGTCGAAAAGATATTGTAGAACATTCACTGCCAAAATGTGATGATACTCGCCCATCTTTGTAGCTCGGAGCGTTTGAAGCATGGAAAACTGCCGATCGTTTGTATACTGATCGTTTAGAAGAGATGAATCGAAGACGAGATGATACCAAAATTACTTTTTTAAATTGAGTTTTGGTATAATATTTAAATTGCAGTTTGTTCGTTGAAATTTCGTTTCGTAGAAGTGTACATTCGATTTTTCAAAGTAATTGGATCATCCGACTTGTCTGTCCTGGAAATAAAGAAAAACAGAACCACCTCGCTTACCTCGCGAAATCTGATATCACAAAAGTTCTGTGCGAGTCGGAGAAAGCGACGTAAGAAAGTAGACGCTATTTTTTAATCGAACAACTGCGTTTTTGCGATAATAAAGACAAACAAGGAAACAGTGTAAAACCGACTATGTATACAATATGCTTCGGGCGGCCCGCAGCGCTTTTCTATGTATGTACTATGTACTATGTTTACGTGTACAGTGCCTTTATAACTTAAAATCACACACACACACATTTGGGTTGAAAGTCGCAACGGCCTCTAATCGAGCGTTAACTTGTTTAACCGAATACCAAAGAAACTTGAAAAACGTTAATTAATTTTAATACATTAATTATATACCTACCGATGAATATGATTAATTTTCTACGATTCATCGCGCGCATTATTGTCATATACGATAAATAAAAATACGATAATGATTTCGAAGTTTAACGATGGACATTGGTTAACGGTCGTTGAGGCTTCCTCCTGTAAAATCTATCATGCGTCTAATGAGTTTAACTTTGTATATCATTATACCTAGGAGTATTCATAGTGTAAGTAGAATCATCATCGAGTATATATTATTATTATATTGTAAAACTGTACAGAATGATAAATATAAATTACACATTCGTCGGCGATTACTCTGACGACGCCACTGTAGGTAGCTCTATTATCATCATTTATGAATCCTTAATTACAGAAAATCATCATCATTGCGATTGATTGATAAAAATGTGTTTACTATATTAATGTAATATACAGTTATGAAATCACTTAAATCTGTCTTTTGATTCATTATTGACCCCTCTTTCCCTTCGATGTATTATGTATACACTGATTTTAGTTTCTGCTCTAATATGCAATTTTACTTGTTCATCTCTATAACCTTGGATATACGATATCACTATCAGCGTGTGTAGTCTATACTGGCTCATCAGAAATTATTTAAAGTGAGATGCAGTTTCTATTTTGAATGATATCGATCAGCAGCTTTGAATATAGATTTTTTTTTATATTCTATCACTTTCATATTCCAGGCGAGATAATGCATTTGGAAAATTTTAAATTATTCGCTTGTTCGTGGATTTTTTAAACAGTAAATCGGAATACTGTTTTTTGAGAAGTCAGTAAATGCTTATCAAGTTATCACTTCTAGAAGATTTGCACTTACGCTTGCGTCCATACAAAAACTTTTAAATGCGATGCCTTTAAAAGACTATGACTTTATTCGAGCGCAGTTAGTTTTGCATCAATCGTACTCGTAAATCTTCACAGCTTAGTATCAACTCTCAAGATGAAACGTTACATTCTCGCAATCGCCATCTGCTTTGCAGTAATCGACTTGGTATGGAATTTTTCATAAAAAATGCAAAATGAGTAATTACAAATTGAAATTTTGAATGACTATCAATTAATAATTAAATCTTTATTAGAGTTTCGCAATGTTCAGCTTTTTTTCCATTGGAAAAGATGTACAAGAGGCATGCTTACATAGTAACGGATTGAACGATAGTAAGTCTTCAGTAAATCGTATGCGTACTATATTATAGATACGTTTGATATTCATTAATAATATAATATACGTTTTTTTAGCTGATGTGGATCTTTTGAAGGAATTGATGCGTAATGGTACAAAGGATCAGAGAGCAATTGATTTGGAAAAAAAGTTTACGTGTGCTGTTTCCTGTGTTATCGATGCAAGTAAAAGGGATGTTCAAAAAAGTACTTATCAGCTACTTACGGATATCATCGAAAAGGGTATGACTTTAAATAGTTTTTAAAATCTGAACAGATTGTCGATAAACATCATAATTATAATCAATTGACTCAAGCCCTTACAGGATTTTCATCGACAGGTGAACAAATAAAGAATGAGATGAAGAACACTTTGGACACATGTCATCAGCAAGGTATATTATATTATTTGTTATTTTTAGAGATATTATTGATCATGTTTAGATATTAACCATGCACGTTTTCTTTAGACGAAGGTGACAACTGCAAGTTATTGGAGTGTGTCAAAATACTCGTCCCTCCATTTAAGGATATACTTATACTTGTTTGATCGATAAAGATGAAGATAAATAGATGGTTAAATGTAACGCACAGGACTTCTATTTATTAGATACCTTAAATGTTTATGCTAACGGTTATGAAAATACTCAGGTTTATTACTTCGTTCAACTGATATATCAATAAATGTTTGTTTCATAGAGACATCTATACTTTATAATCTTCATTTCCCAGAACTCCTTTGATCCATCCATAGTTTATGTTTAAAAATTACTACGTATTTATGATTTGATAACTGTCAAGAACAGTTTTACATCTATAACCCCGAAAATAACTTAAAGTAAGAGGGAGGATTCTATTTCGAATAATAAGCTATATTTTGAAAACGTTGCTTTCTATGACTGCTCTATTTAATGGCCGGTTAAATCGTTTGGGAAATCTAAAATTATACTCATGCGGATTTTCCAAACGGCAATTGGTTAAACTGTTTTACGAGTAATCATGATTATCACTCGTTAAAGAAAAATTGCACATGTGCATACAAATAGCGATACCCTTAAAAGGTCAGAATCCGATTGAGTTCAGTCAGTTTTGCACTAACTGCACTCGCAAACGTTGACAGCTCAGTACAGTTTAACTCTCAAGATGAAAAGCTACATTAGCTACATTTTTGCGTTTGCTATCTGCTTTGCAGTTATCGACTTGGTATAAAATTCTTTATTTGAAAACAAAATATAAGTATATTTATATAAAAATTGAAATTTTGAACGTTTATTAATTCATAATTATAATATCTTCTTTATAGAGTTTCGCTCTCGGAAAAGTTCAAGAGGAATGCTTACGTAAAAATGGTTTAAATAATTCTAGTAAGTCTTCAGAATATAACCATATGTGAAGTATAATAGACACGTTATTAATGTTAATTAAAAACATTCGTTTTTCTAGCTGATGTGGAACTTGTGAAAGCCTTCTTACGTAGTAATGGGAAGAACGAATTTCATTTAGAAAAAGAGTTTTCGTGCTTTTTTGCCTGTATGATCGATAAAGAGAGGAATGAAAATGATGTAACAATAAGTACTTATCAGTTACTTACGGATATCATCGAAAGGAGTATGAGTTTCATGAAAAATAATTTTTTAATGTATATAGTTATTTGATAAACATAATACAATTATGTTAATTTCAAGTTTTCACAGCTACATATCAAGTGCTGGCTGAACAATTAAAGAGAGACTTGATGAGCACTTTGGAAAACTGTCATCAGCAAGGTATAGCATTATATCTTGTTTATTATTTCTGATGTTGGAGATTAGTTATTAATAATAAATATACACGTTTTCTTTAGACGAAGGTGACGATTGTAAGTTATTTTATTGTTTGAAAATACTCAGAGCTCCATTCAGGGACTTACTTATTTCGGTTGACTGAAGATGAAGATAAGACGCGTATGATATAATATTTCTAATTAGAGGCATAAATTTGGATACTAACGATTATGAAAATACTCAGTTATATTATTTCCTTAAACTGATATATCAATAAATGTTTGTTCCATAAAGACATCCATACTGTTATAATCTTTATTTCCCACAACTCCTTTAATACATCCATGATTTTTGCTTACAATTGAATAAACCCATCAGAAATAATTTTAATTACTACGTAATTAGAATTTTGTTAGTGCTATTAAGAAAACCGTATCTTTCACCATGTAACTGTTTTAATGTGAAATTTTGCTTTTTCATCTCTAATAACCTTGGATGTACGATACCACAAATCAGCTCATTATATTAGCATTGATTAGATTTTGCTTATTGTGTAAACATCGGATTGTTGAAAATTTCTTTAAGTATACGAGGGAGTTTCTATTTCGAATAATAAGCTATTTTCAAAATATGGCTTTATATGACTACTCTATTTATTGGGTAAGGTTAAAAAACGTTTGGGAAATTCAAAATTATATTCATGTTTGTTGCGTGTGGATTTTCCAAACGGTGATTGGTTAAACTGTTTTGCAAGTAGTCATGCTTATCACTCGTTAAAAAAAAAAAAAAAAATTGCATTTGTGCTTATACGGTCATAGAAATAGTTTGTTATGCGATGCCTTTAAAAGGTCAGAATCCGATTGATCGTGGTCAGTTTTGCATCAATCGCACTCGTAAACGTTCATAGCCCAGTACAGTTCAACACTCAAAATGAAAAGCTACATTCTTGCTTTTGCCATTTGCTTTGCAGTTATCGACTTGGTATGAAGTTCTTAATTTAAAAAAATAAATTACAAGTGTTTATATAAAAACTGGAATCTTGTACGTATTAATTCATATTTATATCTTCTTTAGAGCTTCGCTCGTGGAAAAGAAGATCAAGAGACATGCTTACGCAAAAACGGTTTAAACAATTCTAGTAAGTCTTTAAAATTAAACCATATGTGTAGTATAGTTATATTGATATTCATTAATAATATTCGTTTTTCTAGCCGATGTGGAACTTATGAAAGCATTCGTACGTAGTGATGGAACGAAAGAATTTCATTTAGAAAGAGAGTTTTCGTGTGTTGTTGCCTGTATAATCGATGAAAGGAGGACTGAAGAAAATGCTCATATAAGTACTTATCAGCTACTTACGAATCTCATCGGTGACGGTATATAACTTTCATGAAAAATAATTTTTTTTTAATTTGAATATTTATTTGATAAAACATACTTAATAAAATATGTTAAATTTAAATTCTTACAGTTCAAAATGAAGTGCCGGCTGAACAAAAGAGAGACATGAAGAGCACTTTGGACAACTGTCATCAGCAAGGTATAACATTATATATATTGTTTATTATTTTTTATATTGGAGATTAGTTATCAATAATAAATATACACGTTTTCTTTAGACGAAGGCGATGACTGTAAGTTATTGTACTGTGTGAAAATACTCAGAGCTCCATTCAAGGACATTATTGTTTCGTTTGACTGAAGATGAAGATAGAAAGATGCATATAATAGTTTCTCAATTGAAGGCATACATATTTGGATACTATAAATGGTTACAAAAGTATTCTTTTTTGTCGACTAATGACTTATTGTTTGTTATGTACATTGTTTAACTGACCAAAAAATAAATCTTTCTTATATAGTAATTTATTTCCCACAATTTCTTTATTTTTTGCTTTAGCATAAGCGGCCTGTGACGCCGCGCAAAACCGATCACTTTGGGAGCACCATTTGTTGAAGCGGGAGTTTTACTGTTTAATTCGAACGAGCATTGAAATGCTCTCTCTAATCGCGAAAATAAATTAGGTTGGTGATATTAATAATAACACAAGGTGATTTAAGGTTAAACAAGTTTTTAGGATAACCTCCTAAAAACTTATGTATATTGTCAAGTAAAATCCTAACATCAAAGTAGCTAAGATTCTAAAGTTAAATTGACTCTCATGCTATAAGCTAACTCTACGAACTCGCGACTCTGACTGTTGCTCTCCGGAGCTGCGATGATGCTGCTGGGCCTCTTCTGCTGACGTTGAGGGCGTGACCTTGAGTAGAGGGACACATCTTGACGAATCGGAACGACTCCGCGCGGACTAACGAAATGCTACGAACGAATCGGTATCGATCAGCTGGTCTACGCGGTGGTGGAAAATCTATACAAAGGGCCTGACTGTATGACGCACTTCGCGTACATGTGTTGGCCACCCGAGCTCTCAGTCCTTAGTTTTTATAGCACATAAAAACCACGTGTCGCTCGCTAATACAATAGTACAGTTTTTGTCTTAAGCTTTCTACGAATTTTTATTTACCTAAACATAAATCTATACTTGAGATTTTGTGAACTCGAGACTCTATGGTTTCCTATTCTAAAGATTTATATTACCATTTGCCTAGCTTTGAGTGACCAAACAGAAATGCCTTTGTACTTTCTAATAATTCTATAATAATAGTTGTATATGTATTAAATACTAAATTTAAATATCGCGCTTTAATCATATCTAAAGTCACGTGCATGCGCAGCCCATCACAGGCCAAAACAGCTGGCCAATAAGCAAGGCAGTTTTAGTATTGGTGGCACACTAATAATATATATCTAGACTCGGAGCACACACTCTATGATGGTAATAGAAAAGTGCTCATGCGCCACCTATTTTCATCAGTCAGTAATGCGGTGCGTTTATAGGCGGTGACGAAAGGGCCAGTCCAAAACTGCTTTGTTTTGGTGATTGATATCGGTATAGCGGTCCGCACACGTACACTGGATAGATTCGCCGGTAAAATCATTTTTTTAGGAACTCGATGAAACTTCGCACACATCAGCTGCTTAATAATAGTTTTATCTATATTTAAAATTAGTTTCCATTTTGAATGATAAACAGTGTTGATATTCTTGTTTACAGTACAATCAATTGATGGTAAAACCAGTCACTTGAAAAGTATAAATAATAAATTCAATAATAAAGCATAACCCTAAAGATAGTATTTATCAAGAACTTATGCATGTCATTGAAACTGGTATTATTTTCATCAAGAATAATTTTCAATCAATCAATTTTTTAATAATGGTATAAGTATATATATTATAATCGATAAATTGAAATCTTCTTATAGATGATCGATTTTTCTCAAGTGAAAACAAGAAATTTATGAAAAGCTGTGTCAAAATAATCAACACTCCGTTCAAGCAAACTCTTATTCCTCGACAATCGGTTTCCGACAATAAATCGTTTCTACCCAAATACTTTGTAGTTTTACATATATCAGTATGATGTTTCAACTTAGGGTCAATTAAGCATTAAAAGTATTTTAAGCGAATACTAAAAATTTTATTATATTCGAATATTGCCTGTCGATCCATCAAAAATCAATTGAAATGAAAGCAAGCTTTTGAAGTTAAGATCTTAGCAAAAGAGCTGCACACTTCAAGAGATAAACGCATGCAAAAAAAGAAAGATATAACGCACGATTGGCCGATACCAACTTTGAATTTTTGCCTCCATTTCATAAGCTGTAAAGTGCGTATAGAAGCAGCAGTCGTCCGATTTTGTGATTATACACATTAGAATCGTTCTATAATAGCCGCTACAATGAAGAGCTATACTCTATTTTTGTCCCTTCTCATCGCGGTGGTAAAATGACAATTATTTTATATCCTACCTAGATATTATTTATAGTATGATGTTCAACTAACGTTCACTTCCCCATCGTAGACCAGTTGCTGGGCTGATATACACGATGTACGACGAGCTTGCCTATTTGATAATGGACTGACTAATCCGAGTAAGTACCTGAGCAATTGACTCCAAAGAAGTTAGATTAAGCACTAAAATTGTACCGACACGTCATCTCTATCTCTCACACACACTCATAGATGACATGGACCGTTTTATGGAATTTCTAAATCCTAACGCAACCAACACGACGACTGTCCGAAATCTCGCCTTAGAGAACAAATTTGCCTGTGCAATTGCCTGCGACTTTCATATCGCCAAGAGTCGCAACGTTACGCTAGCTGGCAACCTTGAACGTGCTATAGATACAGGTGAGCATTTTATGCGCTGCATTTATGTATGTATAGTGTGAAATTCAATTGCGAAAATTCTCTGGATTATAATTTTTATTTTCGCCAAGCTGCAGACTAGCAATTAAACGAAGAGCAGAAGAGGCGGATGAAGGAAACGTTGAAAGCCTGTAGTCTTGCCACGGGTAAGTCCTATAGTAGGATATAGAGTTATTTGGTTTATTATTTATGGGATCATTTTTTTTTTTAGGTGACGATGACGACTGCACCTTACTGCAGTGTGTTAGTATCTTGCAACCACCTTTCGTCTGGATACTTCCTAAGACTTCTGGAATTTTGGGATCTTAGCTATAGGAGGAGATTTCTAGAAAAATAATAATTATAAGTTATGAGGTTGTATACTGTATTAATGTAAAAAATTAAAGAGTGTTTCAGCATAAAACGTTTACTTATTTTAATTTTGAATATCATGTTCAAATAAGCTTCATTTATACGCTTGCTTTTCTATAAAATTCATCGCCAATCGTTCAACTGATTTTAGCAGAAAATCGTTATTATATAAGAACAGCACTGCACATTTCGAAGATAAACGCAAGCAAAAATATAGATAACACTCAATGGACGAGCACCAACTTTGATTTCTGCCTTCGCATATTAAAAGCTGCAAAGTGCATATCGTTTTACGATAGCGTCCACAATGAAGAGCTACACTCTATCTTTGTCTTTTCTCTGCATCGCAGCGGTAAAATGAAAATTATTTTATCCTAACTAATTCATATAGTTGATATAGTATAATATGCACTTAATCAAACGTTCACTTTGCCCCATCGTAGACCAGTTGCTGGGCTGATATACACGATGCACGACGAGCTTGCCTATACAATAATGGACTGAACAATTCGAGTAAGTACCTGAGCAATTGCTTTCAAAGAAGTCGGATTAAGCACTAAAATTGTACCGATACGACCTCTCTCTCTCTCTCTCTCTCTCTCTCTCTCACGCACAGCTAACTTGGAGCGTTTGATGGAATTGATGAAACCTGACTCGTCCAAGACGACGACCGTCCGAGACGTCGCCTTTGAGAACAAATTTGCCTGTGCAATTGCCTGCCACTTCCACATAGACAAGAGACGCAACGTTACACTACCCGGCAACCTTGAACGTACTATAGATACAGGTGTGCATTATTATGTGGTGTGTATAGTGTAATGTAATTTGAGAGAATTCTCTGGATTAATTTTCATTTTCGTCGAGCTGCAGACGATCAATTAGACGACACGCAGAAGAGCCAGATGAAGGATACGCTGAAAGCCTGTCGTCTTGCCACTGGTAAGCTCTATACTACTACGAAACAGAAAGACTTGTATTAATTTTTTTTATGAATTTTTTTTTCAGACATCGATGACGATTGCGCTTTTCTACAATGTCTTCAAATTTTACAGCCGCCTTACGTCGGGATACTTGTTAAGATGCCTGAAGCTTTTTAAGAAAAATAATATAGATATAAGCTGTCAGAAGTTTGTGTACCACAATAGTACAGAAAAATTAAAGAATGTGCTAAAAAAATACTATTTTATTGTTCTTATTTGAAAGGAAATTACTTTGTATAGCTATAAGAGTCATTTGGCTTTCCAGCGCTCGCTTGGTTTTTCCTTTTATGTATCAAGCACGTGTCTCTCGCAACTTTGACGTACGTATTAAACGAGACATTTTTGTTCGCCTCTTAAAGTGGACAATCGCTCGAGAAGCAGAGCTATATAAAGATGTTTCAATTTCAGGATGTATATCCAGTTTGACATGAACTGCAGTTGAGATTCTTTTTCACATCATGAAATTATTTTTGCCTCTCTTCGTCCTTTCCTTCGCGGTGGTGCATTTGGTATTAAATATGTTTTTAATTGACAGAATTTAAACTTGAAAAATATCATTTTTCAATATTGATTTTCAAATATTTATATCGTCATGAACTTGTTATTAGACAACCGGAGCAAAAGACAGCTTGGCAGAATGTCTGCAAGAAAATGGACTCAAGATGGGTAACTGAAGTTTGAATGTTTATAGTAAAATTTGAGAAGTAACATACTGGTACCATAATTTTCTATAATTTTACAGTTGACTTGGATTATATGCGCAAAGCCAAACCAAATGCCGATATGCCAAGGAATAAACTCATCGAAGATAAATTGGCTTGTGCTTTTGCTTGTTCTTACAACAAGGATAACAGTTGGAAGGACGAGGATATCTTCACTTTTATGACTGACGTCATAAAAATGGGTAATCATTTGGAGGAATAAAAAATAGAAAACTTATTATTTCTTTGTATTCGTAAATTTTTCAATCCAACTATTAATATTCACTTTATAGACTATCGCATACCAGTCGGCTTGAAAAAACAAATGCTCGATACGCTGAAGAGCTGCAATGCCGAAGGTAAATACAACATTTTTATTTTTGTTTGTAATTTCAATATATTTCATATAATCAAAATGAAAAAAATCGGTTACAGCTAGGGGTGATGACTGTACATTGCTCCAATGCATCAAAGTTACCAGGTATCCATTCATGGATTTTGTATTTTTGCATAATACAGAAATGAAGCCTCGATATGAAAACAGTCAAGATAAATAACCATGGTTACGATTATTGTAATAAATTTAGACAATTATTATGATGATGTAATAATAATTAATAATAAATCTATATTTGCAAATAATGTCAAAATGTGTTATGATCACTTCCCCTTCCGAAAGCTTCTATTCTGTTGGCTGATACGACGCATGCACTGAAACAACGTCTGGTATGACATGTGCTTTCTTAATTAAAGAGATCTAACTATAATATAAAGATTATCCTGTTTAAAGAAATACAATAATAAATAATTTACATTCACAAAAATTTCTTACATATCTATAAGTAATATGATTCCTACCGGTTTCTATTCATGAGCTTGCATGAACGATTTTAGGATGTGCAATATATGTGCATAGTCCAAGTCGCCTATTAAGCACATTTTGCATTTTTACATAACGAGGCATTTTTATTAAACTTAAAGTGGGCGGTAGCTCAAGATCCACGGCTATAAAAGTTGATGTAATACAAGCTCGTAAATTTAGTTCGACGTGAGAACTGCAGTTGAAATTCTTTTTTAACAATGAAATCGATCTCGACTCTTTTGATTATTTCTTGCACAGTGGTACATTTGGTACATATTATAATTTTATATCATACATAGTTATATTTATTATAATTAATCACTAATATCCTGTTTTCAAAAATTTATCATAGGCTGCTGCAACAAATACGGGAAACGATAGTATGGCAGAGTGCTTGAAAAAATACGGACTTAAGATGGGTAATTGATATTTTTTTAAACTCGCAAAAGGAAACACAAAAATATAGGTAATTGTCAATTTTATAGATGACTTGGAATTCTTGCGTAAACCAAATACTGAGGTGCAGCCAATGAAAAATAAAGCTTTAGAAGACAAAGTGGCTTGTGCCTTGGCTTGTACATTTAAAAAAGAAAGTCAATATCGCAGTATGTTTCCGTTTTTGAAAAACGTCTTAAGAATAGGTGATCATTTATGCAGATAATATGATTTCTTGAATTCATTACTTATTTTTTATTATAATTCGTTAATTTCATTTAACAGACAATCATATACCAGTAGATATGAAAAAAGACATGCTTGAAACTTTGGATGATTGCAATGTCGAAGGTAAAGAAAATTAATTCATATTTTGATAAATAATATAAAATTTTAACACTGAGAAAGAACTCGTTTATATATTTAGCTAAAGGAAACGACTGTAAATTGTTGCAATGCATCAAAGTTACCAGGAATCCATTCATGAATTTGGTTTTTACGTATGGTGCATAGCAATGCTTTAAAACCAATTATTGAACGTGTTATTGTTTCGACGATAAAGAATAGTAGTATGTGATATTTAGTGATTTAATAAATAAAAATAAAGTGTATCCAAAAAATTTCATGTCACTGTACAGATAATTTTCATAGCATGCTCTTTTCAAAACACATTAGTTTACTGTGATTTTCCCGCGATGGGATTGTACGTTCAAAATGAGTCGTGTTCTTTCATGCATTTGTTTGCACAGTCAATGAGAAAAATGTATTTCGTGAAATAAAAACAGTTTGCAGCGTCAGCAGTATATGCTGCCATTGAATGATTATATACCTATTGAATATTATATCATATTAGATATAAAATCATCGCGTGGCTATGCCTTTATTACAGCTGCGTTGGGAAGAGACAAAAATAGAATGTAAAATACTCTTCATTGTGGGGGCTAAAAATAGAACGATTTTATGTAATTACAAAATCACTACTGCCGTTTCGAAGGAACTGATCTGCATAGACTATGTGCATAAAAATTTAAATGTATTACTGATGGTCTAGTGTTAAATAATGAAAAAATTAAATGATACAGGACTCGAGAAATCGCAGGTGAATGGTAGGGAAAAAAGATTAATAGTTATATTGACTTGTTTAAATTTATTTGCATTTATTTATCTTTGGTGTATACAGCACTTTTGCTTAGCTCTGATGAGTGACAACAAAACAAATATCCGAAACTTAATCGAGTGAGATAAGAGTTTCCTTAAATGGAGATCTAAGTATTCTGATACAGTTCAATAACTCGCAGTCATCGCCTTCGCCTAAAAAAAAAAAACATAGTTTTGTATTATTATTATTGAAAATATTTTTAACATGTACCATAATCAACGTTAAATAAATACCATGTTCGTGACAGCTATTTAAAAGGTACTTCATATCTCTCTTCAGTTCGCCTGGGATTCGGTCATCTGAGAAAATTGCAATACTTAATTAGAGCACATTTATAAAATCAAAAAATTAGAGTTCAAATGATTTTAAAAGTACAATACCGTATTCAATTATAAACGTAAGTTCCTGGTAAATACTATTTTGAGGTCCTCGTTGTCTTGAATTGAGTACACAAGCAATAGCGCAAGCAAACTGCCTTTCCAGGTGAAATTCTGTTTGATCCTTAGAATCGCTGCGCATGAATTTTTCCAAAAGTTCTATGTCGGCTACAAGTACATTTTTATCAATAATTAATGTAAACGTGTATACAATTTATATTATTTAATATTATCTATATATATATATTAGACTCACTAGAATTATTCAACCCATTGCCATACAGACATGCCATTTGTTGTTCGTCGGTACTATAGTGGGCCAAACACTAATTAAGAAAATTATGAATTAATTGGCATCAAGACTTTGGTTTTGAAATAAATTATTTTTATAGAGATACAAAATTACATACCAAGTTGGTTGATACAAAACAGATGAGAAAAGAAAGTAAGTAACTTTTCATCTTGAAAGTTGAGCTGCTTACTGAGCAGTGAACGATTATCAGTAGTCGATACGGAACTGACTGCAGACGATCGAATTCTAATCTTATAAAGGCATCGTATATACACACTATATACACTGCGAACTGTTTATTTCGTGAAAAACAGTTTTTCCCATTGACTGTGTAAACAAATGCATGGAAATATATGAATCATTTTGAACGTTTTATCCCGTCGTGGGAAAATCATAGAAAACTATTTGTTTTTAAGCTATAATGACTATAGTGGACCGAAAAAAATGTTGAATGTTATCTAATCTCAAGAGTCAATGAATTTTTGAAATAGGATGTCACGATAAATTATACTATTTCGTGTTTCAATTTCAGATAATTTTCAAAATTAAGATGTTGAAAAAAAATGATGCATACGAATGCGTAATTATACTTAACAAAAATCTAGGTGACATATATATGTGTACTAAATTTTGACTAAAAAACTGCGCGAAGGATTCAATTGAAGCGGCAAAACGTCATAGCAATGACTCTTTCGCCTACAAATTGATGATTGTTTCATCATCATATAAAGTGGTCACGGTTCACCCGTACGGATTTAGTTGTTGTTCTATCTCTGTATGAATGTAGTAGGTGTTCTTGAAGTCGTCATTCAACAGTTCTCCATGATGAAAATATTTGCGACCTTCTTTATTTTTTGCTTCGTTTGCAAATCGGTGGGTAAATTAAATCCTAATAGGTGATCGATGTGTGCTTACGTTTAAGAATTTATTTAATTTCTATCGCAGAGTAATGCAACTTCTCTCGTGAAAGCATGTCTCGTTGAAAATGGATTCACAGCTGGTGTCAGTAAGTATTGTTGAGAATAATAAACATAATTTAATATACATGCATCGAGAACCAGTACTAACCGCTGCGAGATTGCAGAGGACTTGGAACTCGTGAAAGCCGTAGCAAATCCTGAATACGTCGGTATATTGAGGGAAGTACCAAAGGATAAACTGTCTGGAGTTTTTGCTTGCATTTTTGAGGATAGGAATCCTACGACTAATTTGTATGCTTCCCTTAAACATCTCATAGAAATGGGTTAGTGCATTTTGCAATTTTATGATTATTCGTCATATGTACGTTTATCTATCTGTTTCATAACTTTATACTTATAGACGATAGAGTGTCAAAGGACGAAGCGCAAAAAATGCAAGATAGTCTGACCGATTGTCACAAGAAAGGTAACGACATTGACATTGAGTTGTATACTTATAATAATTCAGTGCAATAATCTTCGATACTCTATTCATTGTAGTAGCTGGAGATGACGCCAAGTTACTGAATTGTATAAACGCTTTTGATTCTCCATTCGATGAAATTATGGCGACTGTAAGTGTAGTGAGTGTAAATAATAGTTTCGAGGATAATAAAAATCGGTTCGTTTCAGATTCGTGATGTGCCAGATTCTGTGGGCTTTTGCTATGAAAAATGCAAGCTGACAATCAGTAAGAAGCAAATAAATTGACCATAACGATGCTTATTAGTGTATGGATTTAAAATACAATTCGCGATTGTGTTTTCAGATGAAATGAATAAGATCGAGCAGAACCGTCTGAACTTGAAAGGGATTTTGACGTATGTACCTGAAGAAAAAATGGCTTGTACTACGGGTTGCAAAGTTGATACGTCCGGCAGAAGCCTTACTAGCAGACTTACAGACTTAATTAACAAGAGTAAGAATTTTTATCATCGTTGACATGCGATTTGTTGACTCATCTGGTTATTTCAATTTTTCAGGCAAAAAACACGACGAAAAGAAAAAGAAAGAAATGATAGAGACTCTGAATAGGTGTAGCGCACAAGGTAATGATGGATTTCGAGTGAAATATTTGATGTAACACACATATAATTTTTTCATTATTCATATGAACATATTATTTACAGTTTCTGGAGTCAAGGTCGAAACCTACAAATTGATCAAATGTCTGAATCTATACAAGCCTCCCTTCATCGATCTTTATTAGATGCAGTGACTAATACAACGAAATATTAATTTAAATTATATGACAAGATTTTACTGGGATAAAAATTTATAACATAAATCAAAGCTTACTTTCATTGACCCTATCCTATTCTTTGAATGTAAGGTGGTACAAATTTAAGTTCCATATTTTGTATATAATTGTAATTGACTTTCAATAATAGTAACACTTTAATCAAATTTATTTTCTATGTTCCGTGGTTGAAATAAAAAAAAATGTATATAAATGTACAAAAGTGTACAAAAGTGTGTATTTTTGTTGCATTACGACAAAAATTTTGATAGTAGTACAACGAGAATGTTACACTTTTGTACACTTATGTACGTACACTTTTATACATTTTTTTGGAAAAAATACAGTTTTTGTCTCTTCCGATAGGTGGCAAGAGAGACAAAACGGTTTCTCACATGTAAAATTGAATCTTGAAGTTACTTAAGTCAAAATGATAATTGAGAAACATTATAGTAAATTTATTCAATTTTTTTTTTAAGTTTTTTAGCTGTCATATGATAAAAGTGTACAAAAGTCTACGTTAGTGTACAAAAGTGTACAAATGTGTTTCATAATTTCAGCTTTTATAGAGAAATTTTATTGTCGAATTGCAACAGAACTGCACACTTTTATACACATGTGTATATTTTTATACATTTGTACACACTTATGTACATTTATGTATATTTCGACTAGAAACTTTTGTACACGACTGTGCCATATTACTACTATGTATTAAAATAATGACTTATTTCCTTCAACTATAAAGACCTTCCAGTTTATCGCATCTCTCTAGTTGCTCTTGAATCGCGTGTAACAGCTGACATTGAGTGTCCCCACAAAATGAAGACATTTATGATCATTTTGATTCTTGGCATCGCTTGTCAATTTGTATGTGTATATTTTAATTATGTATTTTCAATCTGACGCGATTTCACAAATCATTATAACGTGTTATTTCTTTTACAGGGTAATGCCTCCAGATTTGAAGACATGAAAACGTGTTTAGTTGAAAATGGCTTTACCGACAATCATAGTAAGTATCAAAAGCAAAATCATAATATACGTAGTAAAAAAAGTCGAATATACTTAAACAAAATTCAAACTGCGCAGCTGACTTGGAACGCCTCCAGGCTATCGGAGATCCAGAACATGTCAATAGATTAAAGGACGTTTCAAAAGAAAAAATGGCTGGCGTTATTGCTTGCATGTTCCAGAAACGCCATGGGGGCAAAAATTTGAACAAAGCCCTCCAAAATCTTGTAGGGAGAGGTAATAGAAGAATTAAAAAATGAAATTAATATTTTTCCTACAATATGCGCGTTTTCATCGATTTTTTCTTCATGTACTATAGATGATAAGGTGACAGAGGAAGAAAGGAAAAATATGTTGGAGTCATTGAAAACTTGCGACACAAATGGTAATACCTATTATTTGCTAATTAATTTTCTACATAGCTTTGAAACTTAATACTCGTTTATTATGATACAGCTGCCGGAGATAATATTAAACTGCTAATCTGTCTTAACATTATGACTTCTCCGTTTGACGTTCTCATAGCTGCTGTAAGTATGGCTATACGAAACAATTATTATTCAATATTTAATACCAACTGACCTTCATTGCAGTTTCGCGATATTGAAGATTCTGTCGGTATTTGTTTTCGTAGGTGTGAAATCACTATTGGTAAATATTGCAATAACTGCTAAAATTATGAATGTTAATTGCAGAGAAATTTAATTACCAAATGCACATGCTGTTTCTAGGTGAAATGTACAAAATGGAAGAGAACATGAGAACAAAAACTAAGGTCAAAGAGCTGTTGAAAATTGTTAACGAACAGAAATTAGGCTGCTTTATGACATGCATAGTCGATGAGCAGGCGAAGATCAATCGTCTAACTCCACCTTTTTTGACGACACTGACGAACCTCATTAATAAGAGTAATCCGTACTTCTGCATTAGTTTAATGCACTTGATTCTAAAGTTAAAAATGTATACTAATCTATAGGTATCACTTTTTTTAGGCGAAAATCATGACGAAAATCAGAAGAAAGAAATGTTGAAAACTTTGAGTAAATGCAATGCACGAGGTAATCATATTTTTAATTTTTAGTATTTATCGATAAATTATATTATAAATAATTTATCATGAATCAATGTTTGCAGTTGCTGAAGTTAAAGACAAAACTTATGAAATGATCAAATGCGTCAATATGTTCAAGCCTCCATTTGTCGATATTTATTGAAACAATACAATATATAAAATACATCATATTTATATCTATTGTCTTGGATTGACGCCAAGCAAAGAATTTGAATATAAGTAAATTGTTTGTTGTATAAAAATATAATTTCAAATTGTATTACATGAATTTCTTTGAATAAACTATCGATGCTTTCTTTAATAATTCGTACCCTACATTAATCCTAGAATATAAATATACGCAAAAAAAATCAAATCATCGTTTGAGTCTGAAAGAATAGTTTCCCTTCTTTTTACACACCGAGCTTTTTGCAATTTAGGCATATGCATGCGTAAGAGACACGGATAAAAATCTTTCGAAAACGGGCTTTTCCATGAAAATGCAAATAACAAGCATAAAAAATGAAGCACTGACGATATCATCGCAATATTATTTTTTTGTAAAACCTATATGATTTAATATAACTATGTATACCAGAATGATAAGATATTTGCTTCAGCTATATAAAGAGCTTTCGGTTTATCGCAGACATCTAGTTGCTCTTGAAACACGCATAGTTTATATTCGGTTTTTTTACACAATGAAGGCGTTTGCGGTCATTTTAGCTTTCGGCTTCGCTTGGCAAGTGGTATGTACATATGTTTAATTCTTGATTTTCAAACTAATATTTCAAACGCAATTCATCGTCAGTCTCAGAATCTCGCAGATGTAAACTGCGAATTCTTAGTTCGTTGATTTTTTCAAATATATAGCATTTATTACAATGAATTAATGGTTTGTTACAGACTAATGCCTTTAAAACTCCGGATTTACAAACGTGTTTGATCGAAAATGGATTTACCGACGGAATTCGTAAGTAGCATACAGCTGTATTGCTTTTCAATTTTTACTATAACATATATACGCATATATATTATAGTAAAAATTGAAAAGTAATATAATAGTGATTCGATGCCATGAAAAATCAATTTTTTAAATGTCTAGCTGACATGCTACGTGTAGAGTCCATCGGTTATTCGGAAGGAGCCGATAATTTAAAAGATGTTTCAAATGACAAAATGGCCGGCGTTTTTGCTTGTTTGTACCAGAAACAATACGGGAATAAAAATTTGAAGGATGATCTCAAAAGTCTTGTTGAAAGGGGTAAATTACAAGATTAAAGTTTAATTTCACTTTTGACCGTATTAGATACATGTCTTAATCGGTTTATATTTTTACATTTTAGATGATAAAGTGACGGAGGAAGATACGATAAAAATGCTGGAAAAGTTAAACACCTGCAACACAAATGGTGAATACGATCATAAGATATTATGTACAAATTATATTTGACAGTTTTGTAACTAACTAATGCTTGATAATTATGTTGCAGCTGCTGGAGATGATGCTAAACTGCTGAGCTGCCTTAAAATTCTGTCCCCTCCATTTGATCATGTAATCGGTGTCGTAAGTATAACGAGATGAGGCAAAAAAATAGTTGCATGGAAAGTATGCACATACAAACTATCATTGAACATTTATTATTTTTCCACCTTTATGGTTATATAGATTCGTGATATACCTCTTTCTGTCGATACCTGCTTCTCTAAGTGCGGAATAACAATTGGTAAATACTGCAATTGCTGTGATTTTCTGTACCTTTAATCATGAAACTTACCAATAATATGTATTCGGTTTCTAGGAGAAATGTACAGAATGGATCAAAAGAAAAAAGGTCAATTTAAAGAGCTTTTGGAAATTATGAACGAACAAAAAGTAGGCTGTTTTATGGCATGCATGATCGACAAGGAGAATACAAAAAAACCAGAAAGTATCAATATTGTTCAGGAAATCACGAAGCTTATTAATAAAAGTAATCCATATTTCTGCATGAGCTCTCAATACACTTAATTTCATAGTCTAAAATGCATATTAATTATCTTTCTTTGTTCATTCATTCAGGCGAGAAACATGACGAAAATCAGAAGAAAGAGATGCTGAAAACTTTGAGTACATGCAATGAACAAGGTAATACGTTATAACATGAATCAAAAGTTCATGATCTAGAATTTATTTTCTAATTATTACAAAAAAACGTTACAAATATTTACAGTGACTACAGTTGATAATAAAACCCACGAATTTATCAAATGCCTCAATGTGTTTAAACCTCCGTTTTTTGACCTCTATTGAAGCGCAATATAGCAAGAAATACTCAACACCGCATGGAATTTACTGGATTAAGGGTGAAAAAAAATCTTCAAATACAAAAAATGTTATGAATTTATTAGAATAAAATAATCTTTTTTTTTACAATAATACACCTTGAACATTTCTTACAATACTCACAATAAATCTCATTGATCTACCCAGACAGTTCAACAATTAAATTTTATCGTCGTTGCCTCCGACTTGAGGCACATTTTTTCATTTTTCAATGAAATATGTTCTCAACCACCTTTTGAACAACCAGGTCAGGCAAAATGTTGTAAACAGCCTCGTTAATAACATCCTTCTGCTCCAGCATTTCGTGGCAGTAGTGTTCGGCGCGCATCAAAGCTTTGTTTATGTCAATACATGGCAAAAGAAGCTTCGAGATCGTGCTTCCGGAATTGGCTCTTGAATTGCTGGTTCTCGAAGTTTATCGGCTTCGCGGCTCTTGGCTGCGGCAAGCAGTGGTGTCTCGCCGTAATCGTCGGCAATATTGACATCGGCACCGTTTTTTAGAAACAATTCGGCCAGCTCGAATCGGTTTTGCTCTATCGCATAGTGTAGGATGCTTCGTCCAACACAGTCTTGCGTATCTACATCGACGCCGCGGTTAGTTGCCCAAAAGATAAGATACTCGGTGGATAGCGAGCGTAGAGACAACATGCGTATGGCTGTTAATTTCTCGTCCATTAAGCTGGAGGCTTTCGAATATGATGTATGTGAAATGATATCCATTAACGGAGACTTCTTTACTAACAGTGTATGGGACAAGGTTTAAATAAACTATAAAAGCTATTGTCGATCTTTATTTATAAAGTCTAACAAAAAAAGGTCCTTTCGCGACCTCTTGCTCTGTCGAGTCACCGCTGCCAACTGACGTAACGCGCATTAGTCGCCGTCGAAAACTCGGGCCCGCTAAAACAAATGGCTTTCCCAAAAACCACCGAAGGGACTCGAATTAGTGCGAACGCTCCTCTATATTTATATCTACGAGTGCAGTGATATTCCCCGTGGGAACGCCTCCCATCATTCGACCACTGGCCTGGCAGTCACAGGTAAGCCCATCAGCTTCTCCGCACTGTATTGATCTTCACAACTGCGGAGTAAAACTCTCTATGTGAGATCTGGCAGTCTAGGAGAGATTAAAAATCACTCCTAATCCTGTTGGCCTGACGCCACGAAAAGCATCACAAATTCGCGCTCATATGGTTTGATTTATTTATTTCATTTAAAGAAATCTGCTACTGAGGCACATCGGTCGCTTGTAGAAGTTTATGGTGATGCTAGTTTAAGTTGTCGTGAGTGGTTTCGAAAGTTTAAAAACGGAGATTTTGAAGCAGTTAAGTTTGAAGACGCTGAGTTAGAGGCATTATTGAACCAAGACTGAAGAACAGCCCGCAGAAAGCTTGGGAGTGACTCAACAAGCGATTTCACACCGTTTCAAGACCATTGGTATGGTACAAAAGCAAGGAAATTGGGTTCCGCATGAACTGAACCCAAGAGACGTCGAGCGCCGTCTTTTCACGTGCGAACTACTTCTCCAAAGACAAAATCGAAAGGGTTTTTTGCATCGAATAGTGACGGGGGGTGAAAAGTGGATCTACTACGACAACCCAAAGCGTAGGAAATCATGGGGTAAGCCCGGCCACGTACCAACTTCAACGCCCAAACCGAATATTTATAGCAAGAAGTTAATGTTGTGCATTTGGTGGAATCAGCTCGGAGTAATCTATTACGAGCTACTCCAGCCTAACGTAACTATCAATGGAGAACGTTATCAACAGCAACTGTTGCAATTGAGCAGAGAATTGAAGCTTAAACGCCCCCAATATGCCAAAAGACATTAAGTGATTTTTCAGCACGACAGCAAGAATACTTTGGAAGCTTTACAATGGGATGTCTTACCCCATCCGCCGTATTCACTAGACATTGCTCCTTCGGACTACCACTTGTTCCGATCGATGGCTCACGCCCTGGTCAAGCAGCACTTCACTTCTAACGAAGAAGCCAAAAATTGGCTCGATTCATGGTAGCCTCAAAAGATGAAGAGTTTTTTCGACGTGGCATCCGAATGCTACCAGAAAGATGGCTTAAAGTAGTAGCTAATGACGGAAAATATTTTGAATAAAATATAGCGTATATCTTTTTTATAATAAATTGATAATTTTATTAAAAAAACGGCGGAAATTTATTTGTATTACATATATGGGTGATTCTGCCGTAACTGGCTCATTCTGCGCGCCTGCTTCCCAGGCGTTTACACATTTGAAAAAAAATCGCACAAGCGGTTTTATGTATGTCTGGCATAACTAACTATATTTACCAATAGTTAAAACCGAGTATGCAGGCTTATATTTAAAACTACGCAATATAATAGGCCTCAAATGTCAGTTCCGTAACCTGTCTCCAACCGGATTTCAATTTAAAAGGCCGATGCAGATAAAAGTACGACATGTAAAAAATATTCCATCATATATAGTATGAATTATAGACCTATTACAAAATATTTTTCATGGTTTTGGGATTAAAATTAATTATTTAATATTAAAGCTGGGCGCTTACGCTTTGACGCCCGTTTTTGCATTAAAAAAGTACCCTCTACATTACCTTATGTTAAAAGCATTCTAGTGTGTCATATAGCACCGCCTATCGGTAGAATTTCAAACTATATACTACTATTTATGAAATCCAACCGTAGCATGGTTCCAAAATTCAAAATTGTGGAAGTGAGAGCTGATTTTTCATCAGAAATTTCGAAAAAAAGCACAACCTGTCAGTTCCGTAACGCTAGTAAACTACTACTTAGCAACAATGTATTTAAACATATAGGGCGTTTTTCTCGAGTAAATAGTAAGTATTTTCGAATATATGTGCAAAGAATTGTTTATAATAATTAGGCTAGGCTATGCGAGCTGATAAACGCCTAAATGTCAATTTCGTAACCGTCAGTTCCGTAACACATAATACAGTAAGTATCATTAATACATTAATAATGTCCTAATCATTGCTTTTTTAGTATTTAAATGGCTCCAGTTACAAGGAAACGTCTAATAAGAGTCTAATTTTTTTTAAATAATTCGTCATTTAACGATATTGCGATCTTCGTGAATAAACGAACAGGCTGTCAAATATTGAGTGAATATACATATACATATAGATAGATAGATAGATATATATATCTTAGACGATTTAATTTTTTTTTTACCAAGTTAAATTAAAATTTACTGGAGTTTTAGTAGCGCGAATTACAAAAATGTCAGTTCCGTAACCTAGTCAAATATGGATTCTTCACATAACTTGTTATAAAAGTTATATGTTGTGGTTTAGCTTTAGGGACTTGTTTTGTATGTAATTCCAGTTAGAATAACCGTCCGGAAAGTTAAAAATAGTCGATTTTAGTATAGAACATTTGTGTGCCCGTTTTGAGCCAGTTACGGCAGAATCACCCATATATAAATTCAGGGTTCAAATCGCGCGTTGAAAATAATGAATAAATACTCTATAGAATACGTTCATAACATTTATTACAGCAAATTGATAATTCGTTACAGAGTTATGTCTTCAAAATTCCGTACATAAAAACGTGCTTAGCCGAAAAAAAAACTAAAAAAATATAACACATATTATAATTTTATCGCTGCTGTTCCTAGTTCGAAGCACATTTTTTCATTCTGCAGTGATATATGTTATCAACCACTTTTCGAACTACCAGGTCGGGCAAACTGTTGTAAACAGCTTCGTTAATGACGTCCTCCTGCTCCAGCATTTCGTGGTAATAGTCTTCGGCGCGCTTAAAAGCTTCTCTTATGTCATATGAATACATGTCAAAAGAAGCTATGAGATCGTGCGCCCGGAATTGGCTCTCGAAATGCTGGTGTCGCATAAACGGCGCAATCTGGCAGTGGCATTTCGTCAAGAGATCCAAATATGAGCAGCTGTTAATGATCTTCGAGGATTTCGCCTTGGAGACTATTTGGATGCACTTTTCATAAAACTGCCAGGTCTCCGGATACCGCTTGATGATTGCTTCGTCCTTTTGTCCGATCGATGCTGGCATGTTAACGCTCTTCAACGCTAACGCTTTGAAGAATGGTATTAAGTTCGGATGTGTAATACCCTTCAAGCAAATCCACGGTATGTGTTGTATAAGGAGACCGAAGGCCGTGTTGCCGTACTGATCCGTGACGCAACAATCCGCCCCGGCAGAAAGAAGTAGCTCGCGGATGATCTTTCTCTCAGTGTGGTCAATGGCTTTTTCGCAGGTGGGGTGTAACGCGGTCTGACCATTAGCCGCCGTTATGTTAACGTCCGCACCATATTCGAGTAAAATTTCTACCAAAGGTACTGACATATACATCTTAGTCGCGATGTACAGCGGAGATCTCCCATATTCCGTTTGCGCATCATTAACGTCTGCGCCATGTTCTAAAAGAACCTTTACCATTTCAATGTTGCCGTGGTTGACGGCCTCGTGTAAGGGCTGGTAATAAGTGTCACTTGTTCTGTCGACGATCGAGGCACCCTTTGCGATCAAGGTTCCGACATGCTCGGCGAGTCTCGCCGAGTATACAAATGGTTGCGCTAGCCAGTGCAAGATGTTCCGACCGTCGATATCTCTGGCGGTAACATCGGCTCCGTGTTTCAGCAACAAAGGTATTAGTCTGTCGACTTCGCGGCTCTTGACTGCGGCAAGCAGTGGCGTCTTGCCGTAATCGTCGGCAAAATTAACGTCGGCTCCTTTCTCCAGAAGACATTCGGCCAGTTCAACTTGGTCTTGCTTTATCACGTTGTGCAGGACGCTTTGTCCACCGTGCAGAGACAACATGCGCATGAAAGTCGATTTCTCGTCCATCTCGTATCTGAAGGCTGGAAAATATAACGTTTTTGAAGAGCTTATATTTTACTTGTTATAGAGACTTTTTGAAGTGATAACTTTTTATGGGACAGTGAACTTACAATGTTTGTAACTTCTGGAATGCGTTATGGAATGTGTTAAAGTATCTATAGATATACTAGTATATGTATAGGGCTCTTAGGCCTCGACTTAGTCCAGCGGCCACAATAGTGGTTCGTGTCACTTTCATGTGGCCGCCTACACCAAAGTTTTTTTTATGTATTTTGACCCCCTGAATCCAAAAAACTTGTATCAACGACAAAGCGTATATCTCGAAAACTAAGCGTTTTACAAAAAAATTGATGTGATTATTTTTTGTTTAGAAGGTACCAATTAACATAAAAAATTTGTTCCCGGGGTGAAATTCGGCAAATCGCAATTTGTTTATAAAAATTGTTAATAACTTTTAATGTGACCACCTGCGGCAAAAACACCCAAGTTTTTTGGATTCAGGGGGTCAAAATATATAAAAAAAACTTTGGTGTAGGCGGCCACATGAAAGTGACACGAACCACTATTGTGGCCGCTGGACTAACTCGGCAGGCCCCCCTCTCAACGCGCAAAGCTATATATAGATTTACTCTCTTTTTCGGGAAGCAGGAACAAGTATATACATACAGCTATGCACTATTCGGACCCCCTCTCTCTCCGGCGGGCACTGCAATATCTATAGATATACTCTCTTATGCATACTGCCGCATTACCTGTCATTACTTTGCTTACGCTTCTTACGATATTTTTTACAACAAAGACCACTACAGGGTCCCAATATTGGGACCTTGCATTGGTCTTAATACTTGATTAAAACTGAATAATAACAAACATATACAATTATCAGATTTAAACAATTTTATAATTTTTATCTTTAAAAAACTTTACAAGTCTTTTAATATTTGTATTACTAGCTGATAGCATAATTAAGGTTATTCGGATCTCGATTCAGATTATATTGATATTATTTATATGGATACTCGATCAGGTGCTAATTTTATTATAAAGCAAATAAAAGATATCACTTATTACATTGCTTTATATGTTTTAAATGTTACTTGCAAGACCTCAGTATTGAAAAAATCGTAGGCAGCGAAAACTTCCCAGTGCCAAAAAGATGCTCCTACTGTGCAAGTAAATTATGCGAGAGGGGGTGCAAGCGGACATTTTGAAAATTAAACCAAGTACCTATTCTGCAATATTCGATTTTAAGACGTTGAACCAGTTCACCACAAAATAATTTCTATTTGCCTCAATTTAAGTTATCACTTCTGCCGGGCGTCCCGAGACGCACACGTTTTTTTTTACTTACTGCGTGCACGTCGGCGATCGTGAAAAGATTTTTGAAAATTATGGAGACTCCTACTTTGTTCTTCGGTCTCAGCGTCGTATTGAGAATATGTACGTGGTATCGGTGCGGTGGACTCGGATTGACTAACGGTCTTCCTTTTCCAGCTGATCTTTTTGTAGGTAGCCGCAGTGCATCTACTTCCGGCTACTATCCAGATGCACACAGACGGCAGGCAATACTGTACCAGAGATGAGTAGAGAGATTGCCAGTGAGGGGGTTTTTCGTGTGACGTTTTTCTGCATAGAGGTATTACTACTAGAGGGAAGGAGCCCTATACTGTCCTGTAAGCGGGAGTGATGCTTACTCTATGAGAGAAAGAACGCAGCATATTAGAAAGAGACAGAAAGAAATGAGAACCGAGAGGGGAAGAGAGTCCCTTCCTCCACTCTTGCTTTCTTAGAGAGAGCGCACAGCATATTAGAAAAAGAGCGAGAGCTACGGGACGTGAGGGGAGCGCATCGGCAAGCCAGAGCGACCAGAGCGCAGAGGGAGAGAGAGACAGAGTACTACTATTTTAGGTGGAGTCTCTCTCTTCGTGAGCATCACGCTTTGGGCTGGCTTCTTTCCTCTATAGTAGTAATACCTCTATGATTTTCTGTCGAATACTTCGAGCCAGTCTCGATGAAATTCCAGATGGTGTGAAAACCCCATTGGAAAAACTAATTGGTACTATAAAGTAAATCAGCGTACAATTTTGATACACTTCAGTACATTACTGTATACTTGTGTACGCGGACGTACACTCACGTACGTATACGTACGATTTGGTTACGATTCGAACATTTTGTACAGCATTGTACAGAAATGTGCATAAACGTACGCGAACGTACGCGAACGTACGCGAACGTACGCGAATGTACGGAAACGTACACGGTTGTTTGAATAAAAAAATGTTTTAAACATAAATTTTTATGAATTTTTTACAGAAAACCTCAACTGAAACTCGTACGAGATATCCTTCATTTTTTACGGATATAATTATCTTAGTTTGTAGTAACGTGATCGGCCTTATATACCAACTAGCCTGAAAACTTATCGCTTGCGAGAAGAATAAACCGGGCGCCACCTGGGAGTGGGTCCGATACTATCATTTTTTTCTTTGGTGCACTAAATTTTTGTAAGTTTGCATACATCTACGTACGTTCGCGTACGTTCGCGTACGTTTTGGTATAATGCTGTACATAATGTTCGAATCGTAACGAAAACGTACGCGAACGTACGCGAACGTACGTGAATATACATAATCGTACGGAACCATACTGAATTCTAACTAAAACATACGATTTTTATTTCCAATGGGGAAGTATACGCATAGGTAAAGGGTCTGCCGACTAGAAGTTCGTCCGCCGAGACAGTTCGACAGACGCTTCTCTACGTACTGTGGTAGGCGCCGTCCGACCGCTTACCTGACCGTTGTCTAGACTAATTAGAAACAAAAATACGGTTACGAATTTTTCAAAAATTACAATAAAATTTGAATGGTAAAAATCGGTTGATTTTAAGTCGTATTATCTATATTGTAAATATTTAATATTGTTTTCACTTTATATGCTATATTTTTCACAACTAGTATTGATTGATGTATTCCAATTTTTCAGTACCCTGTTCCTCTTTCATTTGTCAGTATGTGTAACTTATGATCTTTGATATTGTATATTTATATATCAGAAAATCACATGAAACGTATTGTAAAAACTAAAAGCGTGGATATTATATAAAAATAAAAAATAACTTTACTTTTAATATGATGATTAACTGTGTGACAAAATGCAAAATGAAGAGAAATTGATATTAAACTTTTGAAATAAAAATATTACAACTTAAAATCAACCGAATTTTACCATTCAAATTTGATTATAATTGTTGCAAAATTTTTAATGTTTTCGTACATTGTAATTGCCCAGTATACTTTATTAATAATTTGTAATTTTGGTTACATGAAAATTTACCGTAATAAACGGGATTAGCGCGCGGGTCACGGTCCGGTACGCGGTTGGGTGTCGTCGCTGGCTCGGAAAGGCAACAAAAATTCCAAAGCGTGGCTGAAGGGTGAAGTGCCCATTACCCGCGCGAACGTGCGATGATTCAAATCTTCGTACAAGCGACGAGACGAGCATGTACTATCACGGACCTTGTGACGATCTACGATCGCATTATAGCGTCGAATACCCGCCGCGCGCTAGTAGTTCCGCGCTCGTCCGCTAGGCGGACTCAGCAGTAGCGGAGCACGGCGTACCGGCAACTCGCAGCTCGTTCGTACTCCTGAGGGTACTTGTAGGAGCGAGTTGCGAGGGACGGGGTGCAACGTTCACGGTTTTTTGTCACAGACTCATACTCGTGTGAGCCGTAGCAGTGAACTTGTGCCTTCAATATAGTGGTCCAAGTGCTTTTTACAGCTGTGGGGCGCAACCACACCATAAGTATATAAACTATTTATATACTTAGACGAAACACTAATACGAATTTTAAATAATGTATATTATTTAAAATTCTGTATGCATATTTTTTTGTCTCTGACGCGTTTGTTAAATCGCGCGTTCAAGATAATTAATAAATACTCTCCAGTATAATATGTTCATAACATTTATTACAACGAATTAATTGTTCGTTACAGAGTAATGCCTTCAGAATTTTGAACATAAAAACGTGCTTAGTCGAATAAAAACTTAAAAAATATAATACATATTATTAATACGGCATTTTTTTATTTTGCAGTGAAATATGTTCCCAACCACTTTTCGAACAACTAGGTCGGGCAAAATGTTGTAAACAGCTTCGTTAATGACGTCCTCCTGCTCCAGCATTTCGTTGTAATGCTTTTTCGCGCGTTCATAAGCTTCGCCTATGTCATGGTTATACAAGTCAAAATTGTTGAGTAGGCTGTGCATCCAAAATTCGCTCTCGAATTGCCGCTGCAGCATAAACGGCACTATCTGGCAGTGTCATTTCGTTAAAAGATAAAAAAATGAGCAGCTGTTGTTGATCTTTGTAGCTTTTGCTTTAGTATAACTAATCGGAGGCATTTTTCATAAGTAGCCCAGACCAGCGGTAACATCTTTATGATTCTTTCGTACTTTTCTTCAATCGACTTTGGCAAGTAAGCCCTCTTCAACGCCAACGCTTTGATAATCGTGTCATCATCGTTAAGAACCCAGTCAACTGTCGAGTTTTGATAATGTAGAGTGAAGGGCGTGAGGCCGTCGTGATCATCGATGCAAATATCCGCGCCGACAGAGAGAAATAGCCTGATGCACTTTATATTAGAGTCGTTCAAATTTTTTCCGTACATCTTATGTAATATGGTCCGACCTCTAGCCATAGTCTTGTCAACGTCTGCACCGTGTATCAGCAAAGTTTGTACCAGCATAGGTACTGAGTTATTTAACAAATTAGTCGCCATGTACAGCGGAGACTTGTCGTCTGCCGTTATCCAAAAGAAGCTTTACTTACAGAAAAAACAAACAAACGGCATACAGGAGAATAAAGTTTATAATTTTAGAAATTAAACTCGATATGAATGAAATTTCTTACTGTATACTAACCATTTCAATTTTGCCGAACTTTATGGCCGTTTGTAAGGGCTGGTGATGAGAGATATAAGCTTTGTCGTTGATAGAAGCGCCTTTTGCAATCAAAGTTCTGACGATGACGGCGAATGGGATCTTGCACGTCCAAACAAAGCAGGGTCGCGCCAACCAATGCAAGACATTCCAACCGTGGCGGTAGCATCGGCTCCATGTTTCAGCAACAAAGGTATCAGTTTGTAGGCTTCGTGGCATTTGGCTGCCCCAAGCAGTGGCCGTAATCGTCGGCAATTTTGACATCGGCACCGTTTTTTAGAAACAACAATTCGGCCAGCTCGACTCGGTTTTGCTCTATCGCATAGTGTAGGATGCTTCGTCCAACACAGTCTTGCGTATCTACATCGACGCCGCGGTTAGTTGCCCAAAAGATAAGATACTCGGTGGATAGCGAGCGTAGAGACAACATGCGTATGGCTGTTAATTTCTCGTCCATTAAGCTGGAGGCTTTCGAATATGATGTATGTGAAATGATATCCATTAACGGAGACTTCTTTACTAACAGTGTATGGGACAAGGTTTAAATAAACTATAAAAACTATTGTCGATCTTTATTTATAAAGTCTAACAAAAAAAGGTCCTTTCGCGACCTCTTGCTCTGTCGAGTCACCGCTGCCAACTGACGTAACGCGCATTAGTCGCCGTCGAGAACTCGGGCCCGCTAAAACAAATGGCTTTCCGAAAAACCACCGAAAGGACTCGAATTAGTGCGAACGCTCCTCTATATTTATATCTACGAGTGCAGTCATATTCCCCGTGGGAACGCCTCCCGTCATTCAACCACTGGCCTAGCAGTCACAGATAAGCCCATCGGCTTCTCCGCACTGTGTTGATCTTCACAACTGCGGAGTAAAACTCCCTATGTGAGATCTGGCAGTCTAGGAGCGATTAAAAATCACTCCTAACAGTGTTGGTCTGACGCCACGAAAAGCACCGCCAATTCGCGCTCATATGGGTCAAATGGCTGGGAAATGTTTGCTGAACATTGTAAAATGAATAAATAAATATTCATAAATACCGACCCGTCGCACTTGCTCTTTTCCCTGACTACCTCTCTTTAGTATATAATTACTCTTCATATAAAAAACAATATGCGCTCCGAGTCTAAATATAGCGGTGTGCCACCAATGCCAAAACTGCCTTGTTCGGCCTGCTGTTCTAGCCGCTCATGCTATTTTATTGATACTTATGAATGATAACTCGTTTCCTTCAGCTATATAAAGAGCTGCAGTTTATCACGCATATTTAGTTGCTCTTGAAACTCGAATAGTTGATATTCGGTTATGGATTTTTACACGATGAAAGTGTTTGCGATCTTTTTAGCTTATGGCTTCGCTTGGCAAGTGGTATGTATACATAATTTTTGATTTTTTAAGCTAATATTTTAAACGTTCATTGCTACCCTAGCGAATCAATTGTCATCGCTAGCGGTGACATAGCGGTGACTTATTATTTTTCGCAAAATAAACCATTAATATGATATTGACGGATATCTAAAACAATGTATAGGGTAAACATATAACGTATATTCTTATTTTAAGCAAAAAGTCATGAAATACTGACTATAAAATCAAAAATACATGATGCATACATACAGTATACAAATTAGAAAATGAAAGTTTTTAGATAGTAAGAAAGCTGTAACATCATGCCAAATCATAGCTATAAAGATATTATCATTTCGATGCATCGATAAATAATTGACTATAATAGTTAATTAAGATTGAGAATCTACTGCACCGACGCTTCACCTTCTAGGTGTATAGCTATAGCTATCATTTTTGATGAAACGTAGATAAAGCAGATTCTCTATATGAAACGTAAACGTAAACACTTAAAACATGGTTTAATACTAGTATTGAAATGAAATATGTAGCATATATTATGACCATAATAGATCATTCTAGGGATTGACTGTCTATTTCTGCTATACAAACATCATATTATATTATGTTTATTTTGCGTGAACAAAATGTCACTCAACTGTCACCGATAGGTCACCGCTAGCGACCTTACTCTTTACTTTATGTAAGATGTAAACAGTAAATTCTTAGTTCATGTATTATAGTTTTATATACGCATTTTCACGTTATACTGACCTTACAGAGAATGTACTTTACGAATCACTATTTTAATTCTATATGTAAAGGGTTTAAATTGCGTGTTAGTTGAAATGAATAAATAAATAATCTCAAAAATATGTTTGTAACGATCCTTACAGAGTAATGCCTTCAGAATTCCGGACATGAAAACGTGCTTGGTCGAAAATGGATTTACCAGCGATATTCGTAAGTCAGAAACCACATAAAATAATAACTGAAAGCTATACAAAAACTTAAAACTGTGCAGCTGACCTGGAACGTGTAGAGGCCATCGGTGATCCAGATGGAGCCGATAGATTAAAGGACGTTTCAAATGAAAAAATGGCTGGCGTGATTGCCTGCATATATCGGAAACGATACGGAGACAAAGATTTGAAGGAGGATCTTCAAAATTTTGTGCAAAGGGGTAAATTATAAGACTGAAATTCAATCATTTTCTAACGTATATTTACGTCTACAGTACTTTTATATTATAGATGATAAGGCAACAGAAGAAGAAAAGAAAACAATGTTAGAAACGCTGACGACTTGCAACACAAATGGTAAATGAGCTGTAAAAAAATATAAATTTTTATTTATACAAATCTGCGACTTAGTACTTAATTATTATGTCACAGCTGCTAGAGATATCAATAAACTGCTGAGCTGCCTTAACATTTTGGCCCCTCCATTTGATCATGTAATCGGTGTCGTAAGTATATTGAGATGTGGAAATAAAAATTTTTAAGCGAAGAGCATGTACAAATTATTATTTAATATTATTGTTATTTATACCTTAATGTATAGATGCGCGACCTACCTACTAATACTGCAGATGGATGTGCCCATAAATGTGGAATGAAAATAAGTAAATATATACTACAATTGCAATCAAATTCGTTAATAGAAAAACGCAGAGGGAAATACGAATAACACGTTTGCGATTTCTAGGAGAAATGTTAATAATCGATAACAACAAGGGATCAGACAAAGCGCTTTTGGAATTTATCAACGAAGAAAAGTTAGGCTGTTTTATGGGATGCTTAATGGACGAGGATGATAAAAAAAGGTCAAGAAGTCAGCCAACTATTGTGGGGGAACTTACGGGCCTTATTAACAGGAGTAATCCATATTTCTGTATTATTCGATCACGTTTGGTTTCATAGTTTGATGGGTTTATCGATTTTTTTAGGTAAAAAACATGACGAAAATCAGAAGAAAGAAATGTTGGAATCCTTGAGTAAATGCAATACGCAAGGTAAAAATGTGCTTTTTTTATGAATTAAATTTATAAGTATTTTCTGTTACTTATTATAAATAATTTGCTATAAATATTTACAGTTGCTGCAGCTGATGATAAATCTCACGAATTGATAAAATGTGTCAACTTTTTTAAACCTCCGTTTTTTGATCTTTATTGAAGCATATTGGATCTGCTAGATTAATTAATGACTCGTCTTAAAAATGTTATTTCAAATAATCTACTGTTACAAACTTATTTCGTTAAAATATACGTCTTGCAAAAATTTAAATATTGAAAATTTCTACTCGTAACTCTTTGAATAAGTAATAAACGATAAACAATAATACTGAACAAATTGGGTTTTCCTTCGTCCGCGATTACATCAGTAAAAAGTCCCACGAAATTCTTTCACTTTTCACGGTGTTGCAGCAGAGCATATTTCAATCTTTGGCAAAAAAGAAGCAATAAATAAAATATTAAGATAAGAATTTTTGTATACTAAACATTAGAATGATAACTCATCTTCTGACCATTATATAAAGAGCTTGCAGCTTAATCGCATGTATTTAGTTGCTCTTGAAACGTGCAGTGCAGTTGACATTGAGTATATCCACAAGATGAAGGCATTTGCGATCGTTTTGATTCTTGGCTTCGCCTGGCAAGTGGTACGTGTTTACCATTCAATTTTCAATCGCATGACAATTTTTAACGTTGCAAGCTGCACTAGTTTCCGAAATCGTTCATAACTCTTATAATAACGTATTGATATTTTGTTGCAGAGTAATGCCGCTAAATTTGAAGACATGAAAACGTGCTTAGTCGAAAATGGATTTACCGACGATTATAGTAAGTACCAAATAGAATTGTAATATACAAAAAACTAAAAAAAATAATGATATAAATACTTAATAACTTAAAACTACGCAGCTGACTTAGAACGTGTACAGGCCATCGGAGATCCAGAACACGTCGATAGATTAAAGGACGTTTCAATAGAAAAAATGGCTGGAGTTATGGCTTGTCTGTTTGTAAAACAACATGGGAACCAAAATTTAAATGATGCCCTCCAAAGTCTTGTTGGAAGAGGTGATTAAAAAATTAAGATGTACAATTACTCTTTATCGTGCCATATTATCTTCATTGATCTTCATTAAATATTATAGATGATAAGGTGACAGAGGAAGAAAGGAAAAAGATGTTGGAAACGCTGAAAACTTGTAACACAAATGGTAATATCTATTATTATGTAATTATTTTTCTACAGCATTAAAACTTGATTATTATGATACAGCTGCCGGAGATAATATTAAACTGCTAAGCTGCCTTAACATTATGGCTTCTCCGTTTGATGTTCTTATAGCTGCTGTAAGTATAACTGATGCAAAAATCACTACTCAATATTTATACTTATTGACCTTTATTGCAGATTCGTGATATTAATGATTCAGCCGGTGTTTGTTTTCCTAAGTGCGAAATTACGATTGGTAAATATCACAATAATTGCTACAACCATTATCAATAATACAAAAAATTTACGCCTGCATGCTATTTTTAGGTGAAATGTACAAAATGGAAGAGAACAAAAGAAAGATTAAAGGGCTGTTGGAACTGGTTAACGAACAGAAATTGGGCTGCTTTATGGCATGCATAGTTGATGAAGAGACTAAAAACAACCCACACAGTCCACATTTTATGAAGGCACTTACGGACCTTATTAATAAGAGTAATCCTCATTCTTGTATTAGTTCATCACATTTGATTATATAGCTTAGAATTTATATTGATATATCTTTATCGATTTTTTTTCAGGCGAAAAACATGATGAAAATCAGAAGAAAGAAATGTTGGAAACTCTTAATAAGTGCAATACAGAAGGTGATGAGATTTTTTATTTATATTTTTAGTATTTATCATGATTTATCAGTATTTATTATTATAAAATAATTTGTTACAAAATATTTGCAGTTGCTGATGACGTTAAGGACAAAACTCACCAAATTATCAAATGCGTCAACATGTTCAAGCCTCCATTTGTCGATCTTTATAACTGAAGCAAACGAAATAATCAACGTAACGTTAGATCTATTAGATTACAATGACAACAAAATTCTTGTTCAAAAATTATTATTTTAAAATGTATGATATGAATTCATTGAAATAAAATACAGTTTTTCTCAAACGATTCGTGTTCTAAATGATTATTTATTTACTAACCTCAGAATAGATACAGAAAAATCCCTTGATGAACCTCCAGCTAGATAAGAATGGTTGTCCATTTATTTATTTTCTATTGAGGTTATGAGGTAATTATGAAGATAAATAATATTAGCGACAACCCAAAAATGTGTATTTTAAACGCCGTATAAGTAAGCTCAGGCGTATATAAATATTCGAATATATCACCCTACAGGTTTCCAAACAAATGAAACTTATTTCTATGTATCTTAGCATATGTAACCTACGAGTAACCTAGCTACTGCGCAGAGTTTGTGGTTGATTCCAATCACTTTTATGCAATTTTTTATGTTCATTTTTATAAAACAAATTTTTATTTAAATAACTTTACAAAGCATACACTTTCTGAGCAAACATGAACATTACACTATCTTTTGTGAGAGCCTGTCAGGATTAGAAAAATTAAAAACTAATTTTATTAGCATAAGATATATAACAAAAATTCATACGTGTTTTAGGATTGAAAATCATATTACGGTATTATCATGTATAAAGAATATTTTATTCCAATAAATTCATATCATACATATTCTGAATTAACATCTATGTTCAAACATTTTTTGTCGTCTATCTGATGTATAATATTTGTGATTGCTTCAATAAATATAGGCGAATGGAGGCTTGAACATATTGACGCACTTGATCATTTCGTGGGTTTTATCATTAAGTTCAGCAACTGCAAACAATCGTAACAAGTCCTTTGTAATAATTTACATATAAATACTAGAAGAAATACATAAGAATCTTATTACCTTGTGTTTTGCATCTATTAACAGTTTCCAGCATTTCTTTCTTCTGATTTTCGTCAACTTTTTCACCTGGACAAATTAATAAAGATAAATTAATATACCTATATTTCAAACCATGGAATCTAGTGTATTTAACTCGTGTAACACGAGTATGCCTTACTCTTATTAATGCGGTTTAAAAGTTCCTCCCAAAAAGGTGCACTGTTTGGGAGGAACGTCTCATCAAATCTGCATGCTACCATGCAGCCCAATTTTTGTTCGTTAAGAACTTCCAACTGCTCTTCAACTTTCTGCTTTCTCTTGTTGATTAGTCTGTACATTTCAACTGAGAACATCATAAGTTTATGTTGATTATTTTCCCTATTTTATATTTAACATTGATAATTGTGCTAATAGTTATTGTCATATTTACCAATTGTAACTTGACATTTAGGATTACAACCACCAATAACCTCAAGTGTGTTAAGAATTTTAAATATGAGATGATCAAACGGAGGAGTGGTAACGTTAATACAGTTAAGTAATTTAGTAATATCTCCAGCTGTAACATAATAATTAGGTATTGTGTCACAGTATTGTATACATATAAATTTTTCATATTTTCATAGCTTTATTTTACCATTTGTGTTGCAAGTAGTCAAAGTTTCTAACATTTTTATCTTTTGTTCCTCTGTCGCCTCATCATCTGTGATAGAACAGAAAACCCATTTTATAATCTACATATGCATATTCGTTATATATACTTTAAAGAGAAAGATTAAATATATTCCAATCTAATAATTACCCATAGGAATAAGATCTTTAAGGACATCAATGAAATGTTCGTCCTCGTGCTGTTTCTTGATCATGCAAGCAAAAGAGTTGATCATTATTTCGTCTTTTGGATGTCCTGTGGCCTCTAGACGACTCATCTCAGCTGCGTAGATTCAAGTTTTATTTATATAGTTTTCAATTTTTTAATTATATAAATTATCCTCTTTACGATACTTACAAGCACAAGCTGCCCAGATTGCACCAGGAAGTCCAATATAGGCATTACTCTGTAATGAAAGGTCAAAACATTTTTATACAAGTTAAGAACGATCTTTCTTAACGAATTAAAAATCAAATGATAAATATACGTACCACTTGCCAAGTAAAGCCAAGAACCAAAAAAATCGCTAATGTTTTCATTTTCTCGAAATAATGTCAGCTAATACACTTTTCAAGAGCAACTAGATCTATTCGACCAAACTGCAAGCTCTTTATATATTAGCTGAAGATGAGTTATCATTGTAATGTTAAGTATATGTATACAGTTATTGAATCATAAGTTTTGCGAAAAATATAGCGGGGCGTTTGAGAAACAGTGATATAGAACTATATTGCAATAACGATTGCATCAACACTATATTTTTTGCTCGTTTTTGCAAAATATTTGAATCTTGAATTATAATTTTTTTTTTATACCCTAAAATGGGCTTTTCCAAGCTGAGATATCAAATTGTCATCAGATTTTGAAAAAGTCTTTACCCCCATTTTGTTGTTTACCGTATGTTCTACTGCGCTCTGGACAAAGTTTCTTGAACAAATTTTCTGAAAAAGTTGGAATTATAAATCTTCCTTCTGGTTAAGATACATATTTGTTCTATACAAGAAAATAACTTATTGCAGAATAATTATTCATATAATCGATGAAGAATATTTTATTTTAATGAATTTATATCATACATAATTTATGAAGTAACATTTTGATACAAAAAGTTGTATATCATTCATCTGACGTATAATATTATTTTGATTTTGCTTCATTATCAAAATAAAGATGGACGAATGGAGGCTTGAACATATTCACGCACTTGACCATTTCGTAATTTTTATCCTTAAGTTCAGCAACTGCAAACGTTCATACAAAATCTTTTATAATAATTTTACATATATAAATACAAAAAAAAATAAATAAATAAATAAGAATCTCATTACCTCGTGTTTTGCATCTATTAATAGTTTCCAGCATTTCTTTCTTCTGATTTTCGTCAAGTGTTTCACCTGAACAAATTAATAAAGATAAATCAATAATATATTTCAAACCATGGAATCGAGTGTGTTAAACTAAAACCGAAATATGCATTACTCTTATTAATACGGTTTTTCATTTCATCCCAGAACGTTACACGGTGTGGCCTGCTTTTCATCTCCTCATCGATTTTGCATGCCAACATACATCCTAATCTCTGTTCGTTTAAAATTTCCAACAGCATTTCAATATTTAAATTTTTCTGTTGCAGTTTATACATTTCACCTGTGATAATAACATAAGTTTATGTTGATTATTTCTCTATATTTAATTAAACATTGATAAATTATTTTAGCACTTATTGTAATATTTACCAATTGTAATTTGGCATTTCGGATTGCAAGGACTGACAGAATCAATTATTTCACGAATCTGCAATAAAAGTAAATTAAAGTTAGATTATTATCCTAAACTTAGTTACACGCAAGGAGCGCAAAGCCATTTTTTTCCTTGGTGGATAATGGAAAAGATATTTATTACTATTACACACTTACAGCAGCTATGGGATAATCAAACGGAGGAGCGATAATATTAAGACAGCTCAGTAGTTTAGTATTATCTCCAGCAGCTGTAACATAATAACAAAGTATTTAGTTGCAGGCCTGTATAAATATAAATTTATATTTTATTATAGCTCATTTACCATTTGTGTTGCAAGTAGTCAGCATTTCTAACATTTTTTTCTTTTCTTCCTCTGTTGCCTTATCATCTAAGATGCAAAAGTAAACTCATTAAATTAGTCACATGTGTATGTATATTAAATATCATAATTTACCTATGGAGATAAGATCTTTAAGTATATCAATCAAATTTTCGTCTCCGTGTTGCTTCTGGATCATGCAAGCAATAGAGCTAATCATTTTGTCTTTTGAAATGTCCTTCAATCTATCAGCAAGTTCTGGATGTCCAATGGCCTCTAGACGCCTTAGGTCAGCTACGTAGTTTCAAGTTTTATTTATAGTTTTGAATTTTTATTTTATTATTATTCTCTTGTTTGATACTTACGATCATCGGCGGTTAATCCATTTTCGATTAGGCAAGCATCTCGGTTTGCAGGTCTAATATAGGCATTACTCTGGGACAGAAGATTAATACATTTTTATAAGAAAGTTAGGAACGATCTTTCGTATATACGTACCACTTGCCAAGTGAATCCGAAAACCAAGATGACCGCTAATGTTTTCATTTTTTCTAAATAATGTCAGCTAATGCACTTTTCAAGAGCAACTAGATGTATTCGATTAAACTGCAAGCTCTTTATATAGCTAAAGAAGTGAGTTATCATCGTAATGTCAAGTGTACAGTTATTAAATCAGTAGTTTTTAGAAAAATATAGTGGGGCGTTTGAGGAAACCAGTGATAAATATAAATTAATTGCGATAATGTCAACACTTTATGTATAGCGCTCGTTATATTTGCAACACCATTTTGATCATGAATTAGATTTTGTTTTTCGTTACTTCATAAGAAATAGAAAAACCAATTTTAAACCATAATAATTTATAATTAATCCACCAATTAGCTATTTAAAACAGCCAAATTAATGTTCATCTAAAATATTATTTGTTATAGCGCTTAAAAGCAGATACAGCATTAGCAATATTATCAAGAGAAAATTTTAAAGTAGCTTTTAAAAATGATCCGTTGGATTTTCCCATGTACTTAACTAATTTTATGAGTAATTCTGGAAATTGGAATGATCATTCATCCGTCTCGTCTAGGTGTATAAAGAGCTAGTCACTGCAGCGTTTGACGTAGTTGTTTTCGAAACCGTGTATTAGATGAAACGAACTATTTTCACGCCATGAAGACGATTATTTTCTTTTTGCTTCTCGGCTTTGTTTGTCAATGGGTATGTAATTTGATTTTTTTCTGCTTATTTGTTGGGCTTCGTTCTAGGTTACAAAGGATATAAAAAAATTTAATTAAATTGATTAAATCATTTAGAAATTATTTTTGAAAGATTGTCCGCAACTTTTATGAATATATTCAAAAAGTTTCTTTTTACTATAGAGTGACGCCAGGGAAATGGATTTTGAAGATCTTATGTTCAATGATCTTATGCCGGTGTGCTTAGTTGAAAATGGATTTACTAATTCTACGTGTACGTATTAGCATTAAGTAACTCAGACTGTAAAGAAACAATACTAATCAGAAAAATTATACTAGCTGACGTGGAGCGCATATATGCCATCGGAGATGCTAAACAGGCCGATAAGTTAAAGGACGTTTCGAAAGAAAAATTGGCCGGTGTTATAGCTTGTTTATATCATAAACTATATCCATACAAAAATTTGTATCCTAGCCTTAGGCAGCTTATCGATAGAGGTGAGTAAAAAAATCGTGACATTCTCTAATAATTAAAATTTCCGTGTTATAAATCAGTCCATTTTTGCACCCGATAGATGATACAGTAACTGTGGGCCAAATCAGACAAATGGAAGACATGATGGTTTCTTGCTATAGGAAAGGTAATAGAATGAATTTTTTCGAATCTTTAGATCACTGATGTTCGATTATAAATTATGTTCCAGCTGGTGGAAAGATTAATAGTGCCGAACTTCTAAAGTGTCTAAATATTACCGAGCCTCCGTTTGATCATCTTATAGCTACTGTAAGTCGCGAAAATAATAGAAAAAGGAAATATTAGGCATATTTAATTGATTCGTATTTTATACTCGCGCAGATTCGAGATATCCGTCAAGCTATGCAGTGGTGCTTCGTAAGATGCAGAGTATTGATTAGTATGTATTAATCCATCCAGCCTACAAACTACCAATATTTAATTCAAAAATAATCAATTATTATTACTTTCGTATTTGTAGGTGAAATGTACACAATGGAGAGAAACCGCGAGAAGCCCTTCAAGGAATATATAAAATATATTCCTCATGAAACAATAGGCTGTTTAATGGCTTGCAAAGCTGAACGAGGCGTCATAAATAACTCCGATCAAATGCTTCAAAAGGGACTTGCAGACCTGATCGAAAAGAGTAATTGTTAATTGATACCCAAATAATAGATTTGATTTTCATAGAATAATCATTTATAATGGATTCTCATTTTTGTAGGTAAAAATGTTGACGATTTTGAAAAGAAAGAAATGTTGAAATCATTAAATAAATGTAGCAAAAAAGGTATTATACTACGTTATACAATTTTTATGAAATTGGTTTATGCATTAACATGAATGATTTTTATTGCATATATATTTTCAGTTTATGGTTTTGAAGATGAACCTTACGAACTGGTCAAATGCCTCGATCTGTTTAAACCACCTTTTATCGATCTTTTTTAAAGCTATTGAGAAAGAATTCAACTGAAGATATATGTATCAGTTTTTCCTTAGAAGAGTAATTGTTTAAATCTGAAAATACTTTTTATATTGGTTCTGTAGTTTAAAATTGCAATGAAATAAAATCTATTAATAGATTCATATTTTTATTTACACCATACACTCCTCTTCTTTATTTAACATGCTTTAATAACACAAATACAAAGCTTCCTAAAACTGGAAGTAAAATCACAAAAAAATTCTTCAACTTTTTTAAATTACTATAAATTAATTTATATATTTTTATAATATAGCACTTTCATACATATACCGCGATCATACCTAAAATCGCATACAGTAAATAATTGAAAAATGTTAAAGTTGTTTTCAAAAATTCTCTGTTAGATTTTCCGACTATGCACTTAAAAAATTAACCTATAGAGGATCGATAGACAGATATACCAGCGCACCCTGTGAAATAAACTTTATAAACAGTTTATACATGATACCAGACTCTATAATTTGGTCTCTTTTCAAGGATAAATTCAAATCTCGACCGTTTAAAAGTTAATGACTGAATTCTGCGAATTGGAATGATGACTCTCCGACTCGCCAAGATATATAAAGAGCCAGGGCTGAAGCGTATTTATGTAGTTGCTTCGAAACGTGTATAGTTGAAACTACATTTTTGCAGGATGAAGATATTACTTTTCTTTTTACTTCTCGGCTTTGTTTGGCGATTGGTACGTTTAATTCATATACAATACGACTATTAAAACAAATATATATTCCAAATATATTTTGTTTATCAATAGAGTGACGCCAGGGGAGCAATTGCATCTGAGGATCTAATGCCATGTTTAATTGAAAATGGATTCACCAATTCTACCTGTAAGTATTATAAGCATTAAATTAAGTAAAAAGCTTAAAGAATAAAATTATACCTTCCATTAGCTGACGTGGACCTAATATATGCCATCGGTGATCCTAAACAAGCCGATAAGTTCAAGGATGTTTCGAAAGAAAAAATGGTCGACGTTATCGCTTGTCTCTATTACAAATTATACGCATATAAAAATTTGCATTTAGCACTTAGACTGCTTATTCAGAGAGGCAAGTAAAAAAATTACGAATAATTTGTTTAATGTTTTAAATAATTGGTCCGGTTTGGTATCAAATAGACGATACGGTAACCATGGGGCAAACCAGAGAAATGGAGGAAAAAATGTCTTATTGCTTTCAAAAAGGTATAATGATACGATTTTTCTCTTACTTCAGAGCATTGATGTTTGATTATTATTAAATGGTTTTATAGATAGTGGTAAGATTAGAAATGCCGATTTACTGAACTGTGTAAACATTACCGAGCCTCCATTTGATCATCTTTTCGCTGCTGTAAGTCGTGAAAATAATTAGTACGAAAAATATTATGCATTTTAAACGTTTGTTGTACTCATACACTACTTGCAGATTAGAGATGTCCGCCAAGCTTTGCATTGGTGCTTCGTAACATGCAAAGTATTGATTAGTATGATCCATTCGACCTACAAATTATCAATTTTGCGCCGACCCCCAAAATAACAATCATTTACTTATTACATTTGTATTTGTAGGTGAAATGTACGCAATGGAAAGAAACCGCGAGAAGCCTTTGAAGGAATACATGAAATATATTCCCGATGAAAGATTAGGCTGTTTGATGGCTTGCAAAGCCGAGCGAGACACCACAAATAATCCCGACTTAACTCTTCAGAAGAGACTTACAGATCTAATTAAAAGAAGTAATCGCAATATTTAAAGATTTTATTTTAATAAATATGTATCGCAATAATTATTTATATTGATTCTCATTTTTGCAGGCAAAAATGTTAACGAGAATGAAAAGGAAACTATGTTGAAATCATTAAATAAATGTCACAAAAAAGGTATGTATACTACGTTGTACAATTTTTATTTAAGTTGGTTTAATGCATTAACATGAATGATTTGTAATTTATATATATTTGCAGTTTATGGTCTTGAAGATGAACCTTACGATCTAGTCAAATGCCTTGATCTATTTAAACCACCTTTTATCGAGATTATCGAAAGCTATGCGAAAGATTTTCACTGAAGACACATATGTGTCACATTTTCTTCAGAAAAGTAATCGTTTTAAAGCTAAACATTTCTTTTGTGTACTTGGTTATGTAGATTTCATTGCAATCAAATAAAATCTATTACAATAATTACAATATTGGTGTTACCGACACATTTTTCGGGGGTCGGTCTCGAGACGCAAACTCCGAAGGCTAGACGTTCCTGCAGCATAGTAATTGAAGAATTATTTCGTAGGCGCGTGCACGGCGCTATTCTCCCCTAATCAACCAGTCGATTGATAAAACGGAGAGGTTCAAGGCAAGGAAGAGACGGACTTCTTTGTGACTTGTTGCCACTGAACGGGCTAGCTCGGAGCGTGACCACCTGACGTAAGTGCCGGTCCATTGCGGCTCTGGGCGAGCCGTTGTTGTGTTAGATAGTTTTTAAGTTAGATTTTGAAGGTTGACGACGTATCGCGCCACGTGTAGTATAATAAATCTTGCTCAATGTACAAAAAATACATTGACATTCTCGGTGCGGACTTTCTCTCACGAGAGTTTTCTCTGTATCACAGGCGAAGGTCTGGGCGAATGCGGGAATGAAGTTTTATTTTTTAGGAAAGCCGTATATTTGAGAATTGTCGCTTGAGGAAATGTGTCTCTCCTCACCTTTACAGAATTGCTCCTTTATTTTTTTCCTTTCGTCTTCTACCTCGATACGGATAATTTGTTCTAGCTCTCTCTAAACTGCTATCTAATCTATATATTTTTATAATATGGTAGTACTTCCGTACCGCAGTCAAGCCTAAAAACGCATCCAGCGAAGAATTGAAAAATGTTGAAGTTGTCTTCAAAAACTCTCTGTTGGGATTTTTCGGCGGTGCACTTAAATAATTTAACCTATAGAGGACCGGAAAACGGATGTACTTGCTCGGCCTGTAAAATGAACCTTACACCGTCTAAAGGTTAATGACTGAATTCTGCGAATTGGAATGATGACTCTCCGACTCGCCAAGATATATATAAAGAGCCAGGACTAGAGCGTATTAATGTAGTTGCTCTCGAAACGTGTATAGTTGAAACTACATTTTTGCAGGATGAAGACATTAGTTTTCTTTTTACTTCTCAGCTTTGTTTGGCGATTGGTACGTTTAATTCATATACTAAGGCTTTCGACTATTAAAAAAAATATATATTCCAAATATATTTTGCTTATCAATAGAGTGACGCCAGGGGAGCAATTGCATCTGAGGATCTAATACCATGTTTAATTGAAAATGGATTCACCAATTCTACCTGTAAGTATTATAAGCATTAAATTAAGTAAAAGCTTAAAGAATAAAATTATACGTATTCTACCTTCCATTAGCTGACGTGGACCTAATATATGCCATCGGTGATCCTAAACAAGCCGATAAGTTGAAGGATGTTTCGAAAGAAAAAATGGCCGACGTTATCGCTTGTCTCTATTACAAATTATACGCATACAAAAAATTGCATTTTGCACTTAGGCAGCTTATCGATAGAGGCGAGTAAAAAAAAAGCGAATTATTAGTTTTATGTTTTTAAATAATTGATCCGTTTTTGTACCAAATAGACGATACGTTAACCAAGATGCAAATCAGACAAATGGCGGAAAAAACGTCTGATTATTGCTATAAAAAAGGTAATGATACGATTTTTTACCTTACTTATCAGACCAGTGGTATTTGATTATTATTAAATGGTTAATAGATGGTGGTAAGATTAGAAATGCCGATTTACTGAACTGTGTAAACATTACCGAGCCTCCATTCGATCATCTTTTCGCTGCTGTAAGTCGTGAAAATTATTAGTACTAAAAATGTTATGCATTTTAAACGGTTTGTGTATGTACTTATACACTACTTGCAGATTAGAGATGTCCGCCAAGCTTTGCAGTGGTGCTTCATAAGATGCAAAGTAACGATTAGTATGATCCATCCAACCTACAAATTATCGATTTTGCGCTGACCCCAAAAACAACAATCAGTTACTTATATTAGATTTTTATTTGTAGGTGAGATGTACACAATAGAAAGAAACCGAGAGAAGCCCTTAAAGGAATTTATGAAATATGTTCCTAATGAAAGATTAGGCTGTTTGATGGCTTGTCAAGCTCAGCAAGACACCGCAGATAATCCCGGCTTCACTCTTCAGAACAGACTTGCAGATCTGATTAAAAGAAGTATTTGCGATATTTAAAGATTTTATTTTAATAAGTTATACAGTATTGCAATAATTATTTATATTGATTCTCATTTTCGCAGGCAAAAATGTTGACGAGAATGAAAAGGAAAAAATGCTGAAATCATTGAATGAATGTCACAAACAAGGTATGTATACTACGTTATACATTTCATTAACATGAAAGATTTATCTTCTATATGTATTTGCAGTTTATGGTATTGAAGACGAACCTTACGATCTAGTCAAATGCCTTGATCTGTTTAAACCACCTTTTATCGAGATTTTCGAAAGCTATGCGAAAGATTTCAGCTAAAGACATATATGTATCACATTTTCTTTAGAAAAGTAATTATTTCAAAGCTAAAAAATTATCGATAGATTCATATTTTTAATTATACAATATAAATACGTGCTATAATAACGCAAAAAACAATTAAAAAATTGATCCACCTTTACAGAATTGTTTCTTTATCCTTTTTCTTCCGTCTTCTACCTCAATACGAATAATTTATTCTAACTCCCTCTAAACTGCTATAAATTAATCTATATATTTTTATAATATAGTACTTGCGTACCGCGGTCAAGCCTAAAAACGCACTGCGAAGAATTGAAAAATGTTGGAGTTGTCTTCAAAAATTCTCTGTTGGATTTTCCAACTATGCACTTAACTAATTTAATGACTAAATTCTCAGAATTGGATTGATAACTCTTCCGACTCGTCAAGACGTATAAAAGAGCTAGGACTAAAGCGTAATAATGTAGTTGCTCTCGAAACGTGTATAGTTGAAACTACATTTTTGCAGGATGAAGACATTAGTTTTCTTTTTTCTTCTCAGCTTTGTTTGTCGATTGGTACGTATAATTGATGCTATAAGGCTTTCTATTATTAAAAAAAAACTGTTCAAAATACTACGAAATATTTTTCGTTTAACATAGAGTGACGCCAGAGAAGCAATCGCCTCTGAGGATCTAATACCATGCTTACTTGAAAATGGATTTACCGATTCTACCTGTAAGTATTGTAAGCATTAAATCAAGTAAAAGCTTGAAGAAAAAAATTATAAGTAGAAATCTTTTATTAGCTGACGTGGAACGAATATATGCCATTGGAGATCCTAAACAGGCCGATAAATGGAAGAATGTTTCGAAAGAAAAAATGGCCAATCTCATCGCTTGTTTGTACCACAAAATGTACCCAGGAAAACGATTGTACAGCGTCATACGGCAGCTTTTGGACAGAGGCAAGTAGAAAATTACGAATTATTTCGCAATAACTTAACGTTTTGTGTTCTAATTGGTCCAATTTTGCACCTAGATGACGCGGTACCAGCGGCTCTAGTTAGACAAATGGAAGTCACAGTCACTGCTTGCTACAAAAAAGGTGATAAAATGAATTTTAAATTAATCTTCAAAACACTGATATTTAATTAGTATGATTATAAATTTGTTCCAGAGGCAACAGACGATGCCAAGTTACTAAACTGTGTAGACATAACTGAGCCTCCATTCGATCATGTTTTTGTTACTGTATGTTGTGAAAATAATTCGTACAAAAACTTATTATACGATTAATTTATATAACTTTACGTGTAGATGCGTGATGTCCGGGAATCTTTGCATTGGTGCTTCGTCAGATGCAATGTATTAATCAGTAAGATCCATTCAAATAACCTATGAATAATAATTTATTAAACCAAAAATAATAATGAGTTATATAACTGTGATAACAGGTGAAATGTATATAATGGATAAATACCGTGACAAGCCTTTAAAGGAGTACATCGAATACGTACCAAATGAAAAATTAGGCTGCTTCATGGCATGCAAAGCTGAAGAAGGCAGTACCATCAATCCTGACCTAACATTTGAAAAGGGGCTTACAAATTTGATTAACAGTAATTGTTTATGATTTTTTTTTCAAAGATTTTATTTTATGAAGTTCCTTGACATTTATTCATTTTAATTTTTGTAGGTGAAAATGTCGATGAGAAGAAAAAGAAAGAAATGTTGGAAGCATTAAATAAATGCAGAATGCAAGGTAATATAGCAACGCCTTTTCGTATAATTAATTCACTTCGCATTCAATTATTAATATTATTGATTTTTATCATAAATATTTGTAGTTTCTGGCAAAGAATATGAACTTTACCATCTAGTCCTATGTCTCAATTTGTTGCAACCACCGTTTTTGGATCTTTTCTATGACGTTCCACTGAGAAGAAATTTAACTCAAGATGTACCATATCTTCAATTATATAAATTTTTCTTAGACAATAAGAAATCGTTTTAAAGCTTAAAAAATGTATATTGTTTGTATACTATTTATATAGTCCTTATAAATCCAATAAAATAATTGATAAAAAATTTCGATCTCTTAATACATTTTTTTCCGCATACAACAATTCGATCTTCAATTTTAAAATTGCCTTCAATTTTTGGTAAATCGTATAATTATGTTTGTATAAAGTGTCATAAGAGCATAATCTCAAATTGAATCTGCAAGCGTCGTCGGAAGACATGCTACGTCTAGCTCTCACTTATTACGTGATGTACTGACATTGAAATAAAAGCGATTATGCTCGAAGTAAACATGAATTTTGCAATTTCCTATATCTGTAAAGTTTGCGAATCAAAAAATATAATTAATCGTAATTAATCGATCTATATGAATGTTGAAGTCATAAACTGGATGACGTTTTATGAAGATATCAATTGGAGTTGTCATCATTAAACTTTTTTTCAAATGTGAGATATATGCATATACTTGGACTCGAATAATCGAGTTAGCTAAGCTGAACAGTAAATGTCCCATTTAATTTCCTAATGAGCTTTAGTACAGCTATATAAAGAGTTTGTAGCTTAATTGCGGGCATTTAGTTGCTTCTTTAACGTCTTAAAGTTGAGATATTCAACGTTCCAACATGAAATCGTTCGCTATCATTTTGGTTCTTGGTTTTGCTTGGCAACCAGTACGTATTAGTTGCATTCATTAAATATCATAAACATTTCGCTTGATTTATAATAAGAATCAATATATTTTTGATTGCAGAACACTGCTGGTTTTCGAATTAAATACTCGCAGGAGTGTTTAATCGAAAATGGATTTACCGACAGTCCTTGTAAGTACCATGAGTATAGAAACAACTAAAATTAATCAAAATTAAAAGCTACATTTACCGTATGAAAAAAATTGAAACTTTAAAGCTGACCTAGGACACATTGAATCCATCGGAGAACCTGATCTAGCAGATACCATTAAGCACATTCCAAAAGAAAAAATGGCCGCTGTTATTGCTTGCATATACCAAAAGCATTACGCAGATAAAAATTTGAACGATGCCCTCAGAGCACTAATAGATGTGGGTGAGTTAAAATTATCGTATTACATAATATTCATTTTTCAATCGCATGTGCTGTAGTCTTGACCGGTTTGCGTTCGTATATTTCAGATGATAAGGTATCGGAGGCAGATGCGAAAAAAATGAAGGAAACGCTGTCTACTTGCAACACAAATGGTAATGCAGCTTGTAAAAGATTACAATTTTATCAACAAAATTGATTTTTTTGCCATTTAAAAACTGACAATATCTTACTACTGCTTATACATATTGCAGCTGTCGGAGATAACGCTAAATTGTTAAGCTGTGTGAACTTAGTCGTCCCTCCTTTTGATAGTCTCGTAGCTGTTGTAAGTACATATATATAGACGAATAAGTCGAACACAAAAAAGTATTATGTACTACTTATTAATTTGATTTTATATGCAGATTCGCGATTTACCCGAATCTCAGGATTCATGTTTCTTGAAATGTGGAATAAAAATCGGTATGCTGAATAATAATGATTTCAGTTATCCTCCAAAATGGATTATATGATTATGATTATCTCATTTGTATTTTGCAGGCGAAATGTACAAAATGGAGGAAAATCGAAATAAAATAAAAGACCTTTTGAAACATGTCTCTGAAGAAAAGCTAGGCTGTCTCTACGGTTGTAAAGCAGACGAGGACATAAAAATGAAAGCAGGCAGTAGTACTATTTCTCAAAGGATTTCAGAAATTATTAATAGAAGTAAATATCTCTCTCTATCTTTTATATTTATGAGTTTCAATATATATTTATTCATATATTTTTAATTCTGCAGGTAAAGTACATGACGAGAACAAGAAAAAAGAAATGTTAGAAACTTTGAAAAGGTGTACTGACACAGGTTATTTAGCTTTTCTATGTAGTATATAAATTTTACGTTTATTTTCTCGTGCACTTAATATAATTGAAGTTGTCTTTCTAAATATTTACAGTTTCAGGACAACCGAATGAAAATTATCTGCTAGTGAAATGTCTCGATCTCTTCAAGCCTCCATTCGTCGATATTTATTAAGATTCTAATAGATAATAAGATAATTTATTTAAAATAAAATTGAAATAAAACAACTTGTAGAACAAGTTGAAATTTGTCGGTTGTAAACTGTTTTGCAAATAAAATATGAAATAAAATATTTATTAAAATTATTAAAATACTTTCATTTAACCATATAGTTATATAATAATATGTAAATTATAAGAGCTACAAATTTAATGCAATTATTTATCCTATAATTCCGCAGTTGTTTACTGAAAACAAAACATTTTGCATCGTTGTTTTGAAAAACGCCTCACTCAGTTTTCCCAACATAATCATCATTTTATTATATAACCATCAATCGCGTATACAAGTATGTACATACATACGTAAACTCTTGATAAATAAAATTCTGATGACTATCGTCAAAAACTTCAAATATCTCGTCTCATTTTCTCAAAAACTATATATAAAGAGCTTGTAACTTGATAGTAAGCATCTAGTTGCTATTGAAACGCATATAGGTCTGCAAGATGAAGACGTTCGCAATCATTTTGGTTATTGGCTTCGCTTCGCAAGTGGTAAATAATTTGTCAATAAATTCGTTTGCTACAACAATTTTTTCTAGAATTATATTTTCATCTTCAATGGTAAATTTTCTATTTTTCAAAAAATGTATCTCTTTGTTTTACTTGAGTATAGAGCAATGCATTAATGACTAGTGATATGGAAACTCTAGTGGAAACGTGCCTAGTAGAAAATGGATTTACAAATACTAAAGGTATTTCATCGTGTATTGCTTTATCGTAGCAATAGCTGAGAATAAGTAATATAGGAATTGACATTTTTTCAGATGATGTGGTACTCGTAGATTACATTGGAAAGCCAGAAGGTGTTGATAAACTAAAAAATGTTCCCAGAGAAAAACTAGCTACAGTTTTGGCCTGCATGTACCATAAGCAGTATAAAAAGACAACTTTGTTCGACATGCTTAAATATCTTACAGAAATGGGTCAGTCTGAATTCTAGTTAAAAGTATACTATACTTGAAATTTCTGAATTATCGTTTGAAATCGGTCTATTTAATTATTATTTATAGATGATAAGGTGACTGCGGACCAGTACCTACAAATGAAAAATACTTTGACTACATGTGTTCAAGAAGGTAATGAAATAAATGAATAGTGCAATACAAGTAAAACTTGATGGTTTGACACAAATTTTTGTAAATTTTTTTTCAGCTAAGGGAAATGATGTGGAATTACTGAAATGCGTAAAAGCTGTTGATCCTCCTTTCGACTATCTCATAGCTACTGTAAGTGCATTACTATATTTCAGTTTTTTTTTCATTGCGTGGCTCCACCCGTATACCCATTACCACGACAGATAATCCGACTTATAAGTACTATTTGTCTAATACTTTTAATATTTATTATAGCTTCGCGACCTTGGCGAGGAAGCTCTGAATTTTTGCTACGAAAAGTGTGGACTAAAGATTCGTAAGTTTAATAAAATTACCTTTCTCATAAATTAATTAACAATACCAAAAATAAGGAAATAAAATACTTTTTTCTTTTCAAGCTGACTTATACACTTTGGAGATATATGAAAAAAAGATTGACGTACTTCTGGACCGTATACCCCAAGACAAATTAACTTGCGCTGTAGCTTGTAAAGTATATCGCGAGGATAATCCAAAACAAATTATTTACAACATACTTGCAAAAGCCATAGAATTAGGTAATGATTTATTTGATACTTTTATTTGATACTAAAGTTTTGAAATTTTTCTTGCTAAATTGTTTTAATACTCATAGAAGCCGGTTTACCAGAAGATAAAAAAAAGGGGATGACTGGCACACTGGACAACTGCAATACCGAAGGCTATAAGAAAGAGGAAATGTCAAGAACTTTGGAGAAAAATATTAATGAAGGTGATAAGAATTTTACATTCAAGTTAATGGATTGCACATATGCACAAGTTCATGTTTTGTGTTATAAATAATTTACTTCAATAATTTACAGTGACTAAATTGGGAGAAACCTACCAGTTGCTCAAGTGCGTGAAATTTTTGGAAGCTCCATTCATCGAACTTCTCAGACCTTGAACGTGCAAGAGAATAAAAAAAAGAAAGAAATTTTTCGAATAAATTGAATAATAAACTGTAAATACCATGTATCAGCCCGAATTAAAATGTTTTTTCAATAACAATGCAATGTCTTCATTTTGAGCCTGTCAGTCCTATCCTTAATAATTTTTCGAATATTCGAAATCGGGCTGAATGGACCCCTTGGCAGTCGATTCGAGGAAAAAAAAAGTATAGGTATATCAAAATATTGTGACAACTTTGCATTGATCTTTCAAATGCTGTCAAACTTTGAACTACCAAAAAGGCTCTATAATTTATTAATTTAAAATGTGAGATTTCCATGAGCAATTTGCTGACTATAAAGTTTTGCTCTTATGGCCGACAAAGAAACCACTCGACTTAGTTTTTTGTGCGTCAGTGGCAAATCGCATCCCGATTCGTTTTTCATCCTGCAATTTTTTAGATCCATTGCAAGAAAATTCTTAGCTATACGAGTTTTTTATTATGGCACAGACGAAACTATTTAAAATAAGTTGTGTCAATTGATAAATCCTCAACTTACAGGTCATCGACTTTATTATTTAACCAAAAAATAATGTAATTTAAAAAAATCACACAATAGATGTACGTGTCAGTATCGTAATAATAAGGCTTACATGCTTTAATAAAGACATTGGATTAATAATATTAAAAATGTATTTTATTGTCAAAAATTTATCACATAATTTGCTTTGTATTCTTGTTACAAATCTCTTATTTTATTCATCACATAATGCACATATAAATTATGATTGTCGTTTACAATTTAATATTTGATTCATTTCAAAAATATTCTTTCTTCCTGGTTGTCTTGTTCTGTTAAGAAGATTTAAGATCTGATAAATTCAATGAATGGAGCCTCCATATATTTTACGCACTTAAGTAGTTGGTAAGTTTCGCTCAGTTTTGTCTCTGTAAATGATTGAAATGGTAAATTATTCATAGTACGAAACATTAATATGTGTATATTATTCAATTAACTTTTAAATGTAAAATTATCATTACTTTTTTCAATGCTTTTTTCCAAAACGCTTGCCATTTCTTCTTTTTTATAGCCTTCTTCGGTATAGCATTTTTTCAGGATGCCTGTTATCTCCGTTTTCTTATCTTCCGATAATACGGATTCTATAAACATTACAATTAATTAGTAAACAAATAATTTTAAAACAAGTATCACATAAAAACTTTATTCATTACTTTCAATCATATCGGTAATCATGTTGTAAATAAATTGTTTTGGATCATCCTTGTAATACACTCTACATGCTGTAATACAATTGAATTTTTCTTGAGGTACATGTTTCAGAACTTCATCAATCTTTTTTACAGCTGTCTTTAAAGTGTATAAGTCAGCTTGAAAAGAAAAACATGTTTTATTTTCTTATTCTTGATATTTTTAATAAATTCATAAGTAAAAAAATTAGCAACTTACAAATCTTCACTTCACATGCTGGAAAGCAATAATTTATGTACTGTTCATCAAGGTCACGAAGCTAAAACAAATTAATAGTTTTATTTAAATAAAATATAATCTAAATCTCAACTGTCTATAATATTTATATAGGTACTTTAAAACTGTTGATGCACTTACAGTAGCTATGATAGTATCGAATGGAGAATCAACAGCCTTCATGCAGTTTAGCAATTCAGGGTCGTTTCCCTTAGCTGAAAAAAAGATTAAAAACGTAGGCATTAAAGTGCAAAGTTGTAGACCACAGCTTTTGATATTAAATTTATTCCATTACCTTCTTGAACGCAAGTAGTCAAAGTATCTTTCATTTGTTGCTTCTGGTCCTCTGTTACCTTATCATCTATTAATAAAAAGATAAACCGATTAAATTATAATCCATCAATTATAAAAAAATTATTTATTTTTTAGCATTTTGACATACCCATTTCTGTAAGTAATTTAAGCACATCATACAAGGTTGACTCCTTATACTCCTTGTGGTACATGCAAGCCAAAGCCGCAGCCAGTTTTTCTTTCGGAACATTTTTTAGTTTATCAACACCTTCTGGCTTTCCAATACACTCTATAAGTGCCACATCATCTGCAATTTTTTTTAATTAATTTTTTTCTGCTAATATAAGACCATTATAACAATAAGGCATATCGTGCCATTGCTTACCTTCATTTTTTGTAAATCCATTCTCGACCAAGCATGTTTCTACGTTAACAGGCTCAAACGCATTGCTCTAAATTAAAAAAAAAGATAAGATCAGTTTTTTGAAAAATAAATTTTACAACGATAAGAAATTGTATTAAAAAATGAAAAAAATGATTACGTCAAATTGTGCGGCTATTGATGTGAAAATTAAAATTTATCTATTAGAACGCGAATGTATTTGATAAATTACTAACCACTTGCAAAGCAAAGCCGATAACCAATACGATGGCAAACGTCTTCATTTTGTGATCTCTTTGGACTTCAAGGGTACACGTTTCAAGAACAACTGAATGCTTATAGTCCAGTTACAAGCTCTTTATATAGTTTGAGAAGATGAGACAGATATTCTAGATTTCTGTAAATAGTCAACAGCATTTTATTTATCAGGAGTTTCATTAAATACTTGCATACGTGAGGACTATTGACTGTTATGTAAAATGATGATTACGTTCGGAAAACTCAACGGGACGTTTTTCAAAACAACGATAAAAAGTATTTATCTAAGCTTTGACAAACTGTTGTTATATGTCAGCAATTCCTATTTGAATCGGTACAAATAAGTTGAATAACCATTAAATTATTTTAAAAATGATATATGTGTATATCTATCAAAATACACACAGCAAAGAATTGTTAAAATCTTCAAGTCGTTTTCAAAAACGCTGTTGGATTTTCCGACTGTGCACAGGGTGACCAGATGTGGCGATTTTTCGCCAAATGTTGTTTCGGTGGCTTGCTTCTTTTGTGAGACTATTTGATAAAGCAATGCGGAGATTTAATAATAATATTATTTTTAGGTACTGATTACAAAATTTGTAGGTGAGATAAATTATTCATTTTGGATGATTTTAGTAAAATAATCTTAGCAGCGGGCGACAGATCTGGTCACCCTGACTGTGCACTTAACTAATTTAATGACTGAATTCTGAGAATTGGAATGATGACTCTTCCGACTCGTCAAGACATATAAAGAGCTAAGACTAAAGCGTATTAATTTAGTAGCTCACGAAAGGTGTATAGATGAAACTACATTTTTGGACGATGAAGACATTAGTTTTCTTTTTTCTTCTAAGCTTTGATTGGCAATTAGTACGTATAAGTCATACTCAATTTTGATCCATCTGCAAAGTTTTTAATCATGAAAACTATTCAAATTACTACGAAGTATTATATTTCGTTTATCCTAGAGTGACGCAGTTGCACCTTCAGATCTGACAACATGCTTAATTGAAAATGGATTTACAAATACCACTTGTACGTACGAGCATTAAATTAACTAAAATTGAAAAAAGTAAAACATTATAATGAATAAAATAATTTTATTAGCTGATATGAAACGAATATATGCCATCGGAGACCCCAAACAAGCTGATAAACTTAAGGATGTTCCAAAAGTAAAAATGGTTAATCTTGTGGCTTGTATATATGACAAACTGTACCCACACCAGAAGTTGTATCCAAGCCTAAGACAGCTTATAGACAGAGGCAAGTAAAAAATTACAAATTATTTTGAACAGTTATAAGCATTTTATGTTTTTAATCGGTCTAATTTTGCACCTATAGATGATAAGGTAACATTGGATCAAATTAAGCAAATGGAAAATACAGCGTCTGCTTGTTATGGGAAAGGTAATCAAAAGATTTTTTTTCTTGCGTCAGAATGCTGATATTTGATTATAAATTTATTCTAGTTGATGGAAAGATTAATAACATCGAATTTCTGAACTGTGTAAATATTATCGAACCTCCATTTGATCATCTTTTCGCTACTGTAAGTCCTGAAGGTAATAAGTATAGAACAAATGTTAGGCATATTTTATTGAATCGTATTTATATACTCATGCAGATTCGAGATGTCCATCAAGCTTTGCAGTGGTGCTATGTAAGATGCAGAGTATTAATAAGTAAGATCTGCAAAATATATACTGCAAATTTTAATCAAACAAAAGTAATAGCAATTTGATGTATCTATATTATAGGTGAAATGTATACATTAGAGAGAAACCGCTACAATCCTCTAAAGGAATACATACAATATATTCCTAATGATAAATTAGCCTGTTTCATAGCTTGCAAAGGTGAGGAAGGCACCAGGAAGAATCCTGATCAAACTCTACAGAAGGGACTTACAGATCTGATAAATTTGAGTAATTATCTATGCTTCTTATACAGATTCTATTTGAAATAAGAACGTTGTCTTTCATGTTCTTTTCGATTTTTACAGGAAAAAATGTCGACGAGAATAAAAGGAAAGAAATGTTGCAGACTTTGAATAAATGTCTCACACAAGGTAAAAGCAATTAATTTATTTAGAATTAATGCATCAACAATTATCATGAATGATTTTTATTTCAAACTTTTATAGTTCCTGATGATGAAGACGAACGCTATTACAAAGTTATCAAATGCATCGATCTATTCAAACCACCATTCGTTGAGATTTTTTATAATACCTTTTATAGTGTTTATAACACAGACAAAAAAGAACTGAACATCTGAAGAAATATAAATCGGTTTAAAATTCTAAAAAGACGATCATTTTATGTATTAATTGTATTATAGATTTCATTGCAATAAAAAAGATTAATGATAAAAATCAAATCTTCCATCGCACCACTCGTCCCACTTGGTCATTTGTATAACGATAGAATAGAAAATCGCTAAAAAAGAAAAGTTGATATGCCTTTTAAACATTCTTATCATTCGATTTTTTTATTCGGTCAGACATCTAAAATGCTACGATAAAATTTATTTTCCCAGACGGTCGACAGATATATAATAAATACATTTTCAAATTTCCATATTTCTCCGATCCTAATAATCATTGCCGGAACTCACAATATTTTGCTATTAACAGTCCAAAACAAAATTTCCAACATATTGTTCCGAAAAACGCCCCATCGATTTTTCCCAACGTATAATCGTCGTTTTAAAACTATAAACCTATACCCTACTCTTAGAAGTACATCTGTAGACGTTCGATTGTAAACAAATTTTGATAACTATCATCATCTAAAACTTGGAATCTCCGTCCCATTTTCGCCGACTATATAAAGAGCTTGCGACGTAACAGTAAGCATCTAGTTGCTCTTGAACCGCGTATACTTGACATTCAAGAGACTCACACAATGAAGACGTTCGCGATCATTTTAGTTCTCGGCTTCACGTCGCAAGTGGTACGTAATTTTACACTTCATGAATGAATTCATGCGAAGCAACAATTTGTTCGAATCATAAATGTTAATTTAATAAATTTTTTATTCTAATTTCATTTTAATACAGAGCCATGCGTTCTTTCCTACTGACGTAGAAAAGTGTGTAGTCGAGAATGGATTTACAAATAGCGAAGGTATTTAGCACGCATTATTACTGTATCGTTTAGCAATAATTAACTATGAAATCAGCTAATGAAGGGTAAACAATTTTCAGCTGATTTGTCACTTGTAGACGCCATCGGGAATCCGAAAGATACTCATAGACTGAACAATGTTCCGAAAGAAAAATTAGCTGCTGCCGTGGCTTGTATGTTCCGTAAAGAATATACAAATACTTTGTACGACATGCTTAAAATTCTTATAGATATGGGTGAGTCAAAATTCTAATTAAATATTACAAATTATTTGTATGAATCATAATTTAATCCGTTTTAATATTTTATCTAGACGATCAGGCAACTAAGGATCAACGCCTACAAATGATAGATACGTTAAATACTTGTAATACACAAGGTGAGTAACTAAATTTAATAATACAATGAGATAATAATATGTGACTTTATAATTTGATACTTAAATTTATAATTTTTTTCAGCTAAGGGAAACGACGCTGAGTTACTAATCTGCGTCAAAGCTTTCGAGGCTCCTTTCGACTATCTTTTAGAAACTGTAAGTGTAACAGTTATAAAATATACCTATAAAAATGATAGCTATAATTAAAATTCATATTCTTTAATTGATTTTTTTTTAGCTTCACATGCTTGGCAAATCAGCTATGTATCCTTGCTATGGACAATGTGGATTGAAGATTCGTAAGTTAAAAAAAAAATAATTTTTCTTGCGTAAGACTTGACTACATAATTTATAAGGAAATCAAATTTTTTTATCTTTTCTAGCTGACTTGTACACTTTAGAAGAGCATCGTAATCGCATTGATGAACTCCTCAAACGTATACCCCTAGACAACATGTACTGCGCTACAGCGTGTAAACTAGAACGTACAGATGGAAAGGATAATCCAGCACTAGTTTTTTACAACATGCTTGCGGAAATCATCGAAAAAAGTAATAAATGAAGCTTGGATCAAAAACTATATATGGTTGCGAAATTAGTTGACTAATCGATTATAATGTTTATATAGGACTGCCGGAAGATAAGAGAGCAGAGGCAAAAGCCATAGCCGAGAAATGCTATACCGAAGGTGATTATAAGAAAATAGAAGTGACAGGCAGTTTGGACGAAACTATTCCTAAAGGTGATGATGATTTTACAATTAAGAAAACTATTTATATGTTGTACCTACACTTATTCATGTCCTTTGTTGTTAACAAATCATATCAATTATCCACAGGGTCAAAAGTGCGCGATGCTTACCAAATACTGAAGTGCGTAAAAATCTTCGAGGAACCAATGTTCAATCTTATGAGACATTAAATCTTTCAAAAAGGAACAATAGTGAAAAATTATAATTTATGTACAGATTTGTTTTACAACAAACTTAAATCTAACTTACTTTCTCTTGTACAAAAGCAATATGATAAGAGATAATATGTGATAAATATAAGTGAAATATTCATAAAAAAGAATAGAAAATAAAATATTTTTCATCATTATGTGTTCCATTTTTTACAATAAAATATACATTCTTTGACAAATACAGCATCTTTATTTGAACATGCTACCCTCCTTCTTACTTCCTGGAATATCTATACACTATATATACTATCATAGTTTGATATCTGCCATAGAGTATAATATTACATAAGCTTCAGAAGAAAGAAAGCTTCGTATCTGCAGTTTGTAAATAATTAGTAAAAATGAAGATAACTGATTACATTAGCGGACGTTCAATTTATAAGTCCCTGAAATACGCATGACCTCTATATTATCCAGAAAATTCTATGCTCCACGAAAGCAATATTTTTTTCTCCGAATCAATAAGTTCTCGTAACTACAGTGTAAGTATATAAAGGAGCTGGCCATCCAACAACTCACTGTCATTTGATTTTAAACTGCATATAGTTGAGAGGTTTCTTAACACTCATCACCATGAATAGATTGTTAGCCATTGCGGTTTTGTGCATTGCACTGCACTTAGTATGAGAATTCTTAATATTAATTATAATTTATAAGTATACATACATAGCAAATGTTGTAAAAGAGATGTTCAATAGACTGTCATATTCATATGTTATTACAGGGCAATACAGCTATGAACTCAAGAAACGTACAGACATGCATACAAGAAAAGGGACTGGAAAAAGAGGGTAGGTACAAACATTTAAAAAAAAAAACTAATTGATATATTGTTCAATTTTGATAAGTCTAAATTTTCAGTTAATAAGGAATTGTTGATGGCCATTGGAGATCCTGATTCGGCTGATAAATTGAAGGATGCTGCCAAAGACAAACTTGCCGGCGTAGTTGCCTGCTTTTCTCGTCTAGACAGCGATAAAGCGAGATCTGTCCATGATGTAATAAAGAGTTTGATCAACGCTGGTAAAGAAAATTTATATTTTCCTTTAATTTTAAGATTTATAAACTGAACGATCGATTATGGTATATACACAGACAGTAAACTGACGGAGAACCAAAAGAAGCAAATGTTGGATATTTTGACTGACTGTAATACAAAAGGTAATTTCAGATCAGCTTGTAAATATGTTAAAATACTCGAAGGAAAACCGATGCTTATAAAATCTTTTCAGCTAACGGAGATGACGAGAAGTTACTGCAGTGTGTTAAAATTACCGATGCGCCATTCGATAAACTCGGAGCTATTGTAAATATACAAAAGTGGAAATAAATTTCTTTATGTGAATATTTTTTATTCTTACGTTTGAAAAACAGCTTTTAGCTTCGACTGACAATGCCAACCAATGCTTCATGCAAAATGGACTTAACACTGGTAAGAAGATTCATTTTCCAAATGATTATTGACGTGCACTAGACGATATAAGTTTGATTTTTGTGTAGATGACATATTTATAATGAGAAATCTACGGAAGTCAGTTGCGGACGTCATCGCCCACGTCGACGAAGACAAATTGGCGTGTGGTTTCGCTTGCATTTTCGAAAAGGAACGACAAAGTCACCCAGAGAGAACTGATACTTTAATCAGTGAAAAACTTACCCAACTAGTCAACAAAGGTAGTTAAATTTGATTGCACCTGTTCTGTTAACATGTGGTAATTGTCATTTCTATTTTCACTAAACAAGCTGATCTAACCAAGGACCAGAGCAAATCGGTAATGTTAGAAACGGTACAGAGATGTACCACCGAAGGTATAATTAATCTCGTGATTTTATCATTAATTTTCATCTTCACAAAAATTAATAATAAATTTCACTTGTTCGTAGCTGCGAAAGACGAGTGCAAATTTTTGAAGTGCATCAAGCTATTCAGGCCTCCATTCTCCAGTCTTTTCTTTGCGAACTAGTAGCGACCTTGAAGAAAAATAACAAAGTCTACAGTTAATTGAACTATTAAACGAAGTAAAACACATGTATTTTGTAATGACACCATAAACGTTGTTGTAATTGAATAAAGCCTCTCGGCAAGTCTATTAACAGTGGCATATGTGTCCAAGAGTGAATCAAGTTCCTTATCCCCACCTTTCCATATTTCGAATAGTCTGCGCCTTACCGCACGTGAAGAAACACCGGTGGAACGTCTGATCTAGGCGCTCTCCGGTAGACTCGAAGAATTGGCACAGCGCGTCTTTAAAAAAAGTCTCGTTGGTAAAATTTTTCACCGAAACTCAAATCGAAGTGTTCGAAAGTATTGAAAAAGTTGATTTAGTTTTTTACACGCATTTGATAAAAATCGAAGTAACGGTGACAGTTTGTTCGGCTACATTATACTTATCTTTTCGCAGCTATATAAGAGGTCGGCATTTGAACGAGTGGATTCAGTTGTGTTGTGTGTACATGAGCCAACTGCAGTTGCGATAAATCGAAGCTTCACGATGAAACGATTCCTGATCCTCCTGATTTTTTGCTTCACGTCACCACTGGTACGAAACTTGACCTATTTTTTTCCTATTTTGTAAATTCTTGTTTTTATTAACCGTGACAATTCGCGACCATGTCAATAGAAATATGGGTCACATATCGGATACTGACATCAGTTTAATTTCATTCATAGGGACACGCCGACATTTACGACGACACGGTGACATGCTTGAAAGAACGTGGGCTTAAGCCGAGTAAGTTTATTTAACTATTCGACCTACGCTTATAAAATAACAAAAACCGATCAATTTCCAGCCGATATAAGGATACTAGACGCCGTTGGTGAGCCTGGAAACGAGCACTTAATGAAAGATGCTCCGAAGGACAAACTAGTCGACGCTATAGCCTGCATTTTTCGCAAGGATCATAAAACTAACAAAGCTCTCTTCGGTACTCTCACAGAGCTCATAAACATGGGTAATCAGAATTTTCTATTCATCACTTTTCGAGCTGCCAAGAATTCATAACTTTGTCTCGTTTTTCATATGCAGATAGTGAAATCGATAACAACAAGAGGAAAGAGCTGTTGGTGACCTTGAACGGTTGCAATAAAAAAAGTAAGATATATACGATGTTTTATTAGTAATATAAAGCGTCGGACGCGATACTCATCTTTTTACTATATTGCAGCTGATGGAAATGACACCAATCTCTTGAAATGTCTAGAAGCTACTCAACCTCCATTCGACAAATACGCCGCTATAGTGAGTCTAGCGCAGTATAAGCGTATCACGAAACGTTTCTTTGTTTAAAATTTAATTTTCTCCTCTATCTCTCTCTTTCTCGATTGATGCAGATTCGCGATGTGACGAACGTCATCAAAGAGTGCTTCTTCTCGAACAAGCTGACATTCAGTAAATAGAGTAATAACTACGAGCAAAGGGATAATACCGAGGAATGGAGAGGCTAATATGTGACATTGAATTTTCTAGGTGACCTACGCTATAGAAAGATGCTGCACAGGGAGTCGGTATCCGAGGTTTTGAAACACGTCGGTGAAGATAACATTACCTGCGCTATGACATGTGAATTTGATAAGAATAAGCATGTGTACAAGGATATGGATCCGAATGAGACTATTCATAAGAGGCTTGAGACGCTGATCACTAAGAGTAAATTTGATGTCGATGTTTTTATATTAATTTTTATTTCTTTAAGTGAAGGTATAATAATTTATTCGTTTTTGTGAACGCAGGCAGTTTACCGGAGGAGAAGAAAAGGGAGATGAAGGAAACTCTGGACCGATGCGATCACCAAGGTGACGAATTCTACTTCAAAATACGGTTCGGTTTTTTAAAATTATAATTACGTTTATTCGTTGCAGCAAGAGGAGACTCATGCAAATTCGGAAAATGTGTCAAGCTGATGAGGCCGCCGTTCGTGCAGTTGTATTTCAAAAACCCCTAAAGAGTGACGTACACCAAAGGGATAAACAAGTGTAATATAGATCAAGCTTAAGGTCGCAGTTTAGTAATATAACCACAACATATACGTAATAAAATAATATATAGATATAGAACCGTACTGTATTTTTATTTGTGATGTACCTGAGAATTTTGTAAAAAAGAAAATACATTTCTCATTCACACCTATGTAACTCTGAAATTTCTATTCACCTCGTACTCGTGAGTGCATTCGGTTAAAAATGACTAATATACTTCTCTTTGACGTCAGTCATTTTTGATTCCTAAAGAGATGATCGTCTACTGCAAGTAACATAAAGAGGTTGATCGCGCGCGCGCGCGACTCATCTACACGAACTGCAGTTGCAATTCTTCAATCATACCTATCGCACGTTATACACGAACGTATAGCCGCAGCCTTCAAAATGAAAAGCTTCTTGATTATACAACTGATCTGCTTTGCGGGATTGCGCGCGGTATGGATCTCTTTGTTTACACTTTACTTTATTTTTTTTTTTTTATTGTATCTTATATCCCTTTATGTAAAAATAATGTAAAATAATATACGAAAAATTAAATCGAAATTTTATTTAAAAAAAAAAACACAGGTGAACACGGAGAGTGTGACGACGTGTTTGGTAAAGAATGGAATAAAATCCAGTAAGAGTCATTTTGTTTAATTGTACATTAATTCGAGCAAAGGGAACTGGCCTATACTGTTTCACAAATAAACGTTTTTCATATTCCAAGTCGACACGGCGACTTTTGAAGAAGTGGTGAAGACGAATGGCGACGCTTTGAAAAACGTTGACAAGCAAGTCGCCTGCGTGATTGCCTGTGCTTTTGATGATTTTACACAGAAGAAAGAGTCCATCTACAATTACCTCACGAGAATAATAAAGAAAGGTATTATTATACTGTACGAAATATCGAACCGCGAAATATTTGGATTGATTATGCAATTTTTTTAGATCTGGACGACGAGTACTCGGCGAGCGAACGTAAGGAGATGTTGGATATTTTGAATTACTGCAATGGTCTAGGTAAATTGAAAATTTTGAGTCGTACGCATGTATCAAAAGTTTATCTGAATGATAATATACTACAATTATTTTTTTTACAGCTCTCGGCAACGACTGCAAATTTTTACATTGTATAAATGTAACCAAGGCTCCGTTCGCTGATTTAATTTTAACTGTTGGCATTGAGGACAGTGGAAAGGGCGAAGATCAGAAAATGTTTATGTAGACGATGTAGCACTCTTGCACAAAGTAGTTTGATATTATATATTGCGTAGACTGATGATCGCTCATTAAAATAATTGCTGTGTGCATAATTACATATACGAACACAATTTTAAATTTGTCATAATTCAGAAACGAGATTTCCATTAAAACGTTATACAACTTTTTGTACAAAGTGCCGAACTAAAATGGCTATGTAATAAGTTCCGACATTAAAGAAGTGTTATATCTTGGTCTCATCCTATTCTCTTAATAAACGCCAATCAGCTTCCAGATGTGAGACGCGGCTCGTGAATTTTCAAGTGGCTTGAGATAAGGTGGATGTACGTTATTGGTTAATTACAATCGACGAAGTACAGACTGGAGAACGAGAGTTTGTGATAAGAAATCACTTTGTGCTTTGATACACGATATAGCTTTGCTCTTTGACGTATACCTACGTTTGCTTTTTAAATCATTTTTAATTTTTGCATTTCATAGAGATTGCGATCAAACGTTAGCAATGATCAGTTTCCGCGCGATTACGTATATACCAAATATTTTGATCTTCTGGAATTTTCAATGATGAATCGATATTTTCTATTTTTCTTCTGCGGTTGATATAAAAGTTCACTGATACGGCTAGCAAATATGGCGACGATTTTTCAGTCTGCAAACTGATAACGGTAATGAAATTATCCACAAATTTATAAAGACAACTATCGCAGTGTATACGTCATTTAATTTAGTAATTAATGCTGAGCTTAGCAAGTTTTTTTTGCCTTGGAATAGTATTGAAGCTTCCGATTTGAATATAGTAGATAGCACACCTATATTTACGTTGATTTTGCACAAAAGGGAAAATTCGAGTAACGGTTATCAAAATCTTCAAGCCTTTTTTTCAGACACCAGGAAAATGATAGAACGTCCAGCATTTCAAATGACACATCGATAATTCCGTTTTTCTAAAAAAATATTTATGTATATGCACATTTTTACAAGTGACGATAAACGTTGATATAGCATGCAATATGACGCTGATCATAATTTTTCTTTCAATAATGAACTGATAATCTAGCTTGAACTATATAAGGAATCGATTAGATGCCAGTAAACGTCATTCAAAGTTGTGAGATCCTCCAAAATGAAGAACTTCTTCATCCTATTGATTGCCTGCTTCGCAGTTTTCCAGTTGGTAAAAAACATGGCTTGTTGAGTTATTTCAGTATCGATGTGATTATATTCCAAATTGTAAAATCCACATATTTTTTGTCTAAACAGGCTAGTGCTGACAAAATATATGCTAAGGAATGCTTGATAGAACATGGCATGAAAGAGAGTAAGTCTAAAATAAAAGCGTATATTTGAATCGATCGCAATAAGAGACGAGTAACTAACTTAAATTCGATGGTTTATACATTTACAGCTGACATGACTTTACTTAGTTACATCGGCAAATTATCATTCGTGGATATAGTAAAAGATGAGCAGAAGGACAAATTATCCTGCGTTTTAGCATGCATTTTCCACAAGGAAAATCCTGGACAAAGTCTTTATGAAGTAATCAAAGATGTCGTGTCCGAAGGTAATGTAAACAGTGAATTCGAAAGTTAATTAACATACATGCACACATTTTTCATATTGTGGTTTAAATTCGTTACTCTTTTTTTAAGATAAGGCGGAAAATCTGCGCAAAGAGATGTTGGCGACCTTGAGCACCTGTAAAACACAAGGTAATAACGAAAGTACACAACTTTCAAACTAAATAGACATTATTTATGTTCAGATTAATGCTAATGTTGATTGATCTTTTGAATTTTGGTCTACTTCTATAGCCGGTGACGATGACTGTAAATTACTTCAGTGTGTCAAAATAACCGAGCTTCCATTCTACGACGCCCTGTATAGTGTAAGTATCAATAAAATAACAACAATTTTTATATAAAATGCGTTTATATACCTATTCTCATCAAATTTGATAATAATTATTATTCCTGGCAATTACAGTATGCTGTGACCAGGGATTTGACAAAGTGTTTCGTCGATAACGGACTTAAAGCATGTAAGTAACATTGTTAAAAATCACGACATGATATATATATATATGTATACATAAGCATATTGAATAATAATTGAAAGAAAATTTGCTTTGTTCACTTGACATTAAATCATAAAGTACGACGTTCGCAAGATTAATTAGATGCAAAATGAATTAGTCATACAGTATCGTAACTGTCACGTATGCTCTTTACAGCTGATGCAGTTAACTTGGAACACATGAACGGTCCAGGAGAGCTGGACAATATTTTGAAAAAGCTCGATGAGGACAAACTGGCATGTACCATGACCTGCCTTTATGCAAAGCAATTTGAAGAAGGTACCGCAGAACCACTGCAAAAGAGATTTGAGACTAAGATCAATGAGAGTGAGTATATCCTACATTAAATAAATCGAGTTCCGGCGGGCATTGCTCAAATGAATACACAATAAAAATTATTATTTGTTTTCGATCATAGGCGGCAAGGTTACAGCTGATCAGAAGAAGGAAATGCTCGAAACGTTGAACAAATGCGGTACCGAAGGTAACGCTCTCAGATTATTTCATTGATTGAAACGATGACGGAACAATATGATTTATACAATAATGATCACTCAGATATATAACACTATTTTTATTTTTAAATATATTTTTCACAGCGGCAGGAGACAACTGTAAATTGGTGAAATGCATCAAAATATTAAGGCCTCCATTCCTCAACGTATATCATCACTAAGTCTAAGACTTCTATTCGGCGCATATAACCGTTCGCAGATCGCAAGAAAGATTCAAAACAAAGCTTTTTTTAAAGTTGTTTAAACGATTTTATATTTGAATAAAATGAGTGCCATACATCAATGAACTATAATTTAATCTCTTATTAAAAAATCCATGCTCCACTAATATAGTTTTATACAATATAGCTTTGCTCGTTGACGTATACCTACGTTTGCTTTTAAAATCATCGTTGATATCGTATGGCAAATAATTCTTATTCTATTAAAGAAATCTATTCCTATTACCTTATATATGCGTATAACAGCTATAATCTTAAAACTACCGAATTAAATTTTCGGTTTGCGTATCGCATAGAGATTGACCAAACAACCTTGGTAATGATCAGTTCCGCGCGTTTTGATCTTCTGGAATTTTCAATGATGAATCAATATTTTTTTTTTTGTTTTTTTTTGCGATTCATATAAAAGTTTACTGATACAGCTAGCAAATACGGCGACGATTTTCCAGTCCGCAAACTGATAACGGTAATCAAATTATGCACAAATTTATAAAGACAACTATCGCAGTAGTGTATACGTCTTTAAATTTAGTGATTTATGCTGAGCTTAGCAAGTTTTTTTGCCTTGAAATAGTATTGAAGCTTTCGATTTGAATATATAGTAGATAATAACACAGCTATATCTACGTTGATTTTGCACAGAAGGGAAAATTTTAGAACCTTGTTATCAACATTTTTAAGCCTTTTTTTCAAACACCAAGAAAATGATAGGCCTCTCAGCAATCGAACAAAAAGTCAATAATTACGTCTTTCCAAAAAAATATTTATATGTATGCACATTTTTACAAGTGACGATAAACCTTGATTATAGCTTACAATATAACGTTCATTATTTTTCTTTCAATGAACTGATAATCTAGCTTGAACTATATAAGGAATCGGTTAGATACCAGTAAACCTCATTCGAAGTTGTAATCGTGGAACAATAGTAGAAACGATCAGTGGATCCTCCAAAATGAAGAACTTCTCCATCGTATTAATTTCCTGCTTCGCAGTTTTCCAGTTGGTAAGAAACAAATGGCCTATTGAGTTATTTCATTATTCATGTAATTCTATATCGAGTTGTATAATGTACATATTTTTTTGTTAAACAGGCTACTGCTGAATCACAATATGCTAAGGAATGCTTGGTAGAAAATGGCTTCAAAGAGAGTAAGTCTAAAATAAAAAGAAAAGCGTATACTTGAATCGGTCACAAGAATTAACTTAAATTCGGCGATTTATACATTTACAGCTGACATGAATTTAGTTCGTTCCATCGGCAAAGTAGAATTCATGGATATAGTAAAGGATGAGCAAAGGGAAAAATTATCCTGCGTTTTAGCGTGCATTTTCCGCAAGGAAAATCCTGGACAAAGTCTTTACGAAGTAATCAAAGATGTCCTGTCCGAAGGTAAATATACACAGTGCCGTTAAAAAGTTAATTATTTATTGTGGCTGTAATTCGTTACTCTTTTTGTCTTGAAGATACTGAAAAATCAGAAAATCTGCGCAAAGAGATGTCGGAGACCCTGAGCACCTGTAAAACACAAGGTAATAATTGAAATGTACAACTTTCCAAGTAAATAGACATTATTTCTGATCAAATGAACATTAATGTTGATTGATCTTTTGAATTTTGGTTTACTTCTGTAGCTGGTGACGATAACTGTAAATTACTTCAGTGTATCAAGATAACTAAGCTTCCATTCTACGAAGCACTGTCTACTGTGAGTATCATTAATAATGAAATATTTTATATTAAATGCGTTCATAATACTCTTATTGAATAAAATGATAATTATTATTCCTATCAATTACAGCAATTTGCTGTCGCCAGGGACATGCAAAAGTGTTTCGTCGACAACGGACTTAAAGCATGTAAGTAAAATTGTTAAAAATCACGATATGATATATATATATTGAATATGTATACACTGAAAGCAAATTTGCTCTGTTCACTTAAAAGTAAATCATAAAGTATGACGTTCGCAAGATTAATTTAACGTAATTTCTATATAAGATTCAAAAATGAATTGGTTATATTATAGTCAACGTAACTGTCACATATGCTGTTTACAGCTGACGCAGTGAACATGGAATACTTCTACGGTCCGGAAGACCTGGAAAATATTTTGAAAATGTTCGATGAGGACAAAGTGGCATGTACCATGACCTGCGTTTATGCCTTAAAAACAAAAATGAATGCCGAACAAACACTACAAAAGAGTCTCGAGGCTAGGATCAATGAGAGTAAGTATATACTACATCGAATGAATCGAATCACCGATATTGCTCAAATGAATATCTCTCTTTGAAAAAGTGATGACTGAGTGTTTTAAAGCCGATTATAAAGCGATTTGATTGGTTGAGAAACAAATATCTGGTCTGAATGTATAGTTACGATTTAACTTCTAATCTCAAGAAAACTAAGAGCGCGAAGCGCGCGTTAGATTCAGCTTATGGTACAATAAAAATTATTATTTGTTTTTGATGATAGGCGACAGGGTTACAGCTGATCAGAAGAAGGAAATGCTCGAAGCGTTGAACAAATGCGGTACTGAAGGTAACCTTCTCAGATTATTTCATTAATTTATACAATCGAGCAATTTTTCAAAATGATAATTAGATTTTAAGTAACAAATTCATAAATGGAACAATATAATTTATACAATAATGATTACTCAGATTGTTATAAAACTATTTTTATTTTCAAATGTATTTTTCACAGCGGCAGGAGACAACTGTAAATTGGTGAAATGCATAAAAATATTGAGGGCTCCATTCCTCAAGGTTTATCAGTACTAAGCCCAAGACTTTGGTGTATATAACCGTTCGCAGATTATTGCAAAAAAGAATAAAAACAAAGCTTTTAAAAAAGTTGTTAAAATAATCTTATACTTGAATAAAATGAGTGCATACACCAATAAACTATAATCAAATAGTTATATTATACATATCGAATGAGAGTAAATATTCGTTTACAAATGACATTTCGCGCGAATGTAGAAATCGATTACCAGTAAAATCAATTAAAAAATATAATTCGAATAAAATGCTAGCAGCCATTGATTACAAACCGCAGTTGCAGACTTGTCAATAGTTAACGCCTCTGTGAAAATCTTGAAATTACGTGCAATGATTCATCTTGTAATAAAACGATGCAGGCAGTTAATGAAAATCGACAATCCCGTCACAGCGCATAATCCTCTCTTCCATGCTCTCCGCCGTTTTGACAACAGCTTCGGTGTATCTGCGGCAAAATCAAGAACAATTAAAATCACTATTCACTTCACGTACAAGGTTTTAAAAAAACCAAACCAAAACACTCACTTTATAGACATAACACTCCAGATGGTCCTCAACCGCTCGATCATCCCGAGGACATGGTCGAGTGTATACTCGTCAGGTGGTCCAACTCGAGATGGTTCACTGTTCAATTCACGATTATCCGTAGCGACTCCGACTTTGTACTCATCTTCTAGCTCTCTACCGTTAGCTTTTTCGGTCCAATACTTGATCCTGAAATTTGTCGCGTTGATTTCTTGTAACTTATTTGGAAATCGCCAGTCGTCTAAGCTTTGCAGCGAGAAGATCCAGCTTTCCAGATCGACCTTTAGATCCAGAAGCTCTTGTCGTTCGTCCTCTGTGCCGTCTATCTTCAGATTTGGATATTGGAATTTTAGATCGTAGACTATTGTGTGATAGTCTTTGCTTGGTCCTTGCACTGTAATTTTTACCTTTGCGTTTATGTATTATACCAACTTTTGGGCACAAAACCAATTCTATTTTATTGAAGATTTACCTGACGATGACTTTTGCACGTTCATGGCAATATTAAAATTAAAAGAAAAAACTCGTGCTTCGACACGTGCTCGTCCAATAAAAAAAAAAAAAATTGAAAAAAATACACTAATTCAGAACAGCTGCAGCCTTCACTTGCTCTTCATTTCACCGTAGTTAGAATGACACTGGGCGACAGCTTGACAAAATAAAGCTTGTGTTTTGTTTTGGCGCTCCGGACGTTTCGGAGCAGCGAATATTCGTGAGCCGGTAGTATGTATAGGTATACGCGCTACGCCTGATATAAACAGGCAACGATGGAAACGTCCGAGTGGACGATCAGCTGACCTGCAACATCGGTACCTTACCTATTAAATGACATACTGCAACACCAAAACGACTTTGCGAAGCTGCGCCAGAGCTACGTCGCTTATAAAATCAGTCTCTTGAGTCTTGAGTATAATAATTGATACGTCAAAGTATGTACACAAGATGGACTTTAAAAAGAGAGCTTCTAAAGTTTAGAATTTTCTCATCATTTTTAAAGTTCAATTTTTTACGCATATATAATGCTTATGCTCCGCATTTGATAAACTGTTGCTTCATGAAAAACATATATTGATGTATATTAGTATTCAATATGCTTTATCTGGTTTTAAGATACATGCTTTTCTTATAGTCAGATAGAACCAAGGCAAAAGCTGTCAGTGTTCGTTTAGCTGTGATTGCTTTGAATATAAAGTGCAGCTGCAGATTTGTTAGCTTAATATTTAGTTATATTAATTTATAATAAACACAATGAAGCATATTTTAACAATTTTCTGCATTTATTTTATACACCTACAAACGGTAAGATTTAGAATTTTTAGGATAACTCTGGAAAATACTAATTTGATAGACTTTAAATACTGACTGATTAACTGCGACTTATCAATGTCAAGGTCAACTCGATGAATCGGACTACTGACTCATATAAACATAATCATATATTTCAAATTTTATTATATTTCTTAATAGAGTAGCGCTCGACGTTCCGAAAACTTAAAAAAGTGTTTGATTGAACATGGATTAAGAAGTTGAGTTTTTTTTTCATTATTTAACATGAATTGTGAAACGGTTTTTTAAATTAATAATCACAAATATCATTTCTTTTTTTTTTAAAGATAAATTAGACAAAAGAGAAATTGGTGGTTCAAACGTAAACAGTTTAGATCGAGATGTAGATGTTGATTTGAAAGAAAAATTGGCTTGTGCACTGGCGTGTTCTTTTCGCAGAGAGCATTCAGGCAACGAAACTCTTCATGCAATTTTCACAGAAGCTTTAAATTTTGGAAGTGCGTGCATGATGAGCTAATGATACTTAATCACTACATATTTATTATTTCAATAAATTTTATAAAATTTTCGTTCATTATATAGATTTTCATATTTTGGAAGATGTAAAACAACAAATGCGAGAAACTTTGAATAACTGTTACACTGAAGGTAATGATGAATAACTATATTTGTTGCTTTAACTTTCAGTATAAATTATTTAACTTTTATTCATCTTTTTAAGTTGAGAGCAATGACTGCAAATTACTGCACTGCATTAAAATAATTGAGTCGCAATTTATGGACGTTGTCATCACAATAACTAACGAAAGACCAGTCAGATTAAGCTACGAAAATACAGATTCCACCAAAAAATTTAAAAAGATAAGATTTCGCATGAAGTGGTTCAAAGTTATGCATTTAATGATAAGATCACTACAGCGGCTCATTCCATACAAACAATAACATCCACGAAAAAAGTTGTAAGCTATAATAATAAATAAGCGAACTAAACATTTTTTATGTAAATTGTGTTTAATAAAAGCGCATAGAATAATATTCTCAATACTTATTCTTATAAATCCCGCCATACAACATAAAATGATAATCAGTTAATTCACAAATGACATATCAGTGACCCGTGTATCTTCAAATTGCATGTTTATGCCGGTTTGTGTCTAGATGAATAGATGTATATTATACATAAAATTAGTGAATTATTTAAATATTTTAATAACACACTATTTGAGTCACTTGGTTCACAGTTTCACTATTTAGTGTTAATAAGCTCTATTAAGCGCTTTGCCAAATGGCAGTTTGTAAAGTGTGTCATAAAGTGACAATCATTTTGAAGAAGTTAAAGACGCCGGTGGCTTAAACGTGTGCACTCGACTATACGTGAGTTGCAGTTGCAATTCAAGTACCACACGATTACCATCTTTCACGATGAAACGTTCACTGGTCGTTTTGTCCTTTTGCTTCCTACTGTTGCAATCTGTGAGGGAATTTTCACTTACTCTGGCTTGTATTTTTATAGATTTTATGAGACGTAAAACTTTTATAAATAAAGTATATACACGTCTCTTTTTGACAGATTGTGGCTGACGATGAATCCGAGGAATTGAAAGAGTGTTTGCAGGATAATGGACTTCCAACAAGTAAGTAGTTAGGTATCGATTAATTGATTGTTTTAAGGAAAAACGGAAATCTTTAAACGCGTGTACTTCGCATCGATGTAGATATTCATAAGGAGGTGGGAAAAGGCGAATTTGAGAAGTTGAAAGACGTTCCAGAAAGCAAAATAGCCTGCGTTATAGCGTGTTCTTTCAACAAACGTATACGAAGCAACGATTTTCTTTTCACTTCCTTTGTAAAAGCTGTGAATAAAGGTAAGAAAATCATAGAAAACATAAGGAAAAAAAAAATGTTGATACCAATGACATATATTGCTACAGATAAATCGTTGGCAGAGAACAAGAAAAAGGAAATGTTGGAAACTATTAATAGATGCAGCAAAGAAGGTAATGATAAATTAAATAATACCGTCTTTTTTGTATAACATCAACTGATTGTAATTCGTTTTTCAGCCAAGGGTGACAACTGTAAATTTTTAGACTGTCTTAAGATAACGAAACCGCCATTTGTAAATTTAATCATTACACCAAAAGATGCAAATGACAAAAAAATTTAATCTAAATTTAATCTTGTAAATATCTGGATTTAAAAGATAAGAAGGATAAGTAAAATGTAATAAAATATTCTAGAATAAATTGAAGAATAAATGTACGCAATATGAAGCGCAGATAATTAAAAAGACACGTGTTCATTAAATATAACAATGCTTTATACTATAAGAAGACAAAGAAAGAATAAATTCACAGTGTGCTTCAGCTGCCTGCAGCATATTTTTACATTCACCTCATTAACGTGATAGTACGGTAAATTCTTATAGCTTTTAATTTATACTACATACATCGTACGACTTATTTTAAACATGGTTATGTAAATACTATGTTTAAAAAATAAATAAAATCATATATATTAATGTAAAATGAAAAGTTCACATTTTAGTCATAAAAATGCGAAAAATTAAATTTCTATAACATGAAACATTGATTGTCACAGCACTGCTCTTACATTGATATTAGACTTTATCAAATTTACACAACTTTAGATTCTATGCACAGGCACTTGTGCCGTATTAATTTTCAATATTCGATACATATTTATAATACACTAACGCTACTGCATTAGATTACAAAAGTTTTTTGATTCAACAACGATTGCTTCGCACATTGAAGAATAACATTCGTTAAAATTATCTACGCAATGCCGTTACTGTTAACTTTTTTTATGTATTTTAGGGCTACTATATTATCATAATACTGTAATAAGTATGTAGTTGTTTACAATGTACTTTCAAAATGCAAAAAATAGAGGCGTCATCTAAGTATAGAAATGAAAACAAATGTAAGGCATTACAAAAAGTTTTAAAATTTTTATCGTCAAGCCCAAAATTCACTATGACGCTATATATGCTTAAAAACTAAAAAAAAAAACATCCATTCATTTCATTAATAACGTCAACAACTTCTTGAAACAGTACAACACTAATACCTATACAAGATACGTCATACGCGTCTTTCCTCGTAAACAATATAAACAATATAATTTCTCTCTCAAAAGCAATATCCAAAGGATATAAAAATCTACAACAAAACTGGAATACCTTGAGCAAGTTACTTGCGCATGTGCTTACGCCGAGCTTGAACGACCCCGTAGACGACAGCTGCGAGGCTTCGACAGGCGCTGCGATCACGATACGTTCCTTCGGTGCGCAGACCACCTTTTCCAAGCACGAAGTAAGTCTCCATGGTGCCTTTGCCCTTGACGTCGATCAGGCCACGTTTTTGCGTCTTGTAGCCACGAGTCTCCAGGAACTGCAAGCACAGAAGCAAATTATATGAATTGATAATGATTTTAACTTACAATGTATAATGTAGAAATATAAAGTAAGAAAATAATATATTATAATTTGGTTTCGTGTGACAACCATGAACTTCTTGAACTTCAGCCGATATTTATGTATATAATATGCATATATGGATGTTGTTGTCAATCGTATTTTTATAAAATTTGTATAGATAACTCCGAATGATAAGCCGACGATTTTGCTGCTCCAAATTGATAGTCTTTCAGAAAATATAACATAAGCAGATGATCGTTTGGACAAGAACGATCGATTTTGTGGTTCTTACTTTCTGAAATATTCCATATTAGCAGTTTAAAAATGAGAAAATTGTTCGTATTCTTGATTGTACTTGTAGCAGGATCACGTGCGGTATGAAATTAAGGTTTATATATTTTATTCATTAGTTTTTTTTTTTATTAACTTATAATCTTCTTTTAGGACAGAAGACATGACTATGGACAGAAAATGTCGCAGTGCTTGACCGAAAATGGCCTCAACGAAAGTGAGAAACTTTTACGTGCATAAATCGAGTATCCAAACAGTTTTCCAGTTATTATAAAAAATTTACAAATTTCAGCTCATCTAAAGTACGTGTTTGGAATAGGAAAGGAAAATTTGGAAATACCTAGTGATGTTTCTGAAGAGGCATTGGCTTGCATGTTAGCATGTGTCTATAACTTTACCATCACCATGAGGGAAACTCAAAAAACGTTGGATGAAGTTATTCTGGATGTTATAAATCTAGGTATTTAATCATGTAGTATAGTATCATAAAAATTTTCATTGTTATAGTATAAGTCAATTGATATACTTTTTAATATTATACTACAGATAATATGTTCAACAACGATGAAAATAAACGTAAGGCTTTGAAGGAGACTCTAGATCGATGCAAAACGGAAGGTAAGTATAGACAGCACTAAAACTTTCTAACACGAAGCAAGTTTTACAATTGTTATTTACTTTTTTAGCTGCAGGAGACAATTGCAAATTGTTGCAGTGCCTCAAGGTTACCAGAGATCCATTCGACAAAATCATTACAGCTGGTAAACACAACTACAATTACATGAGAAGAGATAATGAGTAGAGTTTTTATTCAACATAAATTCAAAATACAGAAATATTCGAAACTAAAATAAAGCAAAGCCCCCAGTTTAATCCTTTTATATACATGCCTTTTACTATACTAGTTTCTGTGTAACAAACTATGCTATTTCACGATTTGGTTAGATGCAGTAAGCGAAATTTTCGTAGCAGAATCTTCTGACCTAGAGATAACTTCATGTTACCGAATTTTTGCATAATGCAACGATATATGCGGCTTAGGCAGCAATATTAGACGTCAGACAACGCTTACATATAGTGCACTAGTCACACCTTCATCATGAAAAATCTCTTTGTTTTACTAACTCTGTGTGTCGTAAGCTTGTATGCGGTACGTAATTGGAGTTGAAAAAAATAATATTTTCCCCCGTTGTGCTAATGGTAAAGTTGTAACGTCATTATAATAACCTCAAAATATAAAACACTTTTTGCAAACAGCTGGATGGCTTCGATTTCTATCGAAAAAAAATGGATGAATGTTTATCGGAGAACGGGCTTAGCGAATGTAAGATATGCACTTTTTACGCATTGTCAGTCTAATTTTGAAAAATTGATTTATCTTGAATAATTTACAGACGATCTGAAGTACGTGTTCAAAATAGGAAAACCAGATTATGAAAGTCCAAAGAACATATCCGATAAAACGCTCGCCTGTATGCTTTCTTGCATGTACCATCTATACAAGAATCATCAAACTATAGATAAAGTTATTGCAACTGTCATAAATAGAGGTAAGTAAAAAATATTACATTTAATATCTATCGTATTTATTATGAATAGCTCATTAAGAAAACCATTTTTTTAATAGACGATAATCTCAGTGCTGAGAAGAAAAATAATTTGTTAGGAACTGTACGAAATTGTACTCGAGAAGGTAACTCCATATATTTGTATTCTATTTAAAATTTTAATGAGTTTTATGCATGTTATTTATACTCTTAATAAATCGATTCAACTTTGATTTCTTTAAATACAGCTGGTAACGATGATTGTGTACTGTTGCACTGTCTCAATGTAACTAAGGAACCGTTTTCAAAAATTATAACAGCTGGTAAAAAGATTAAAGCTAACAAAATTGATACAGACTGAAATAATTATGCAAATTTTGATGTATTCAAATTTATTAGAAATAAATTAATGTCTTTGTCAAGACAAGAGAATGGCTTTTTTATTAAATTACGAACACTAATTTTAGTATTTATTTACAAATAAATGATAATATCCACTCGACGTTGGAGCACTTCAGAACTAATATCATCAACAGCTGCTGATTAGTTCTTTTTTAATAGCTGATAATGAGTAGTATGCATACATTTATAAAGGTCATGGAATAATCTGTATGTATCATCAGTCTCTTCTGTAACAACGGACAGTATTCTAGAGGCTAGTACTGTTCAAAATATTATCATGAAAATACTGCTATTTCTCTTGATTTTCTGTGTGGTCGGAATTTACGCGGTATGATATTTTTTTATCCGTACAACAGCATGAAATTGCGATAAATTGTTATTATTACAAGAGTTTAATCTTTGAAAATGTTCTTGTGTCATAATTGCAACTATGACTATTTTATCCTCAGTTGTGGTCCAAATTCAACTGAAGGTCTTTTGCTACTCATCGGAAGATTCTAACAGTAATATTAAACTCGACCGACTCATGTATACAAATTATTGCTAATAAAAATGACTGATTCTCTTTTTCGGCAAACTCTTATAATTTCACGGTATTATTAATAGTTTTTCGCCTCAAAATTCTAGAAAAAAAAGAATATTAAATATACGATATTCGATTTTCAAGCAGGAACACGACTCTAACAAAAAAGATAAACATGCCACGGATATAGAAGATTGTGCGAATCAACATGTAAACATGAGTATGGAAATTCAATAATATTAAATAGATCTTTCTATATCTGTATAAAGTATACATTTATTTTTAGCAAGAAAGAGTTTATCTGTCAAAGATATCATATTGAAATCCATAGCTCCTTACGATTTAGGCTGTATTACATCATGTTTGAAGAAGAAAGAATTGAAGAATGGTATAACTTTGAAGAGTTACGTTATACAAAACGCATATCTACGTAAGTTTACACAGACAAAAGCTATTTTAAATTAAAAGATTTAATCATGTCCGATTCAAAGACTAATATAGAAAATATAAATCAAACGTTTTAATATGAATTTTACAAATATTAAATTTTGATTTCTTCAGCGCCTACGAAATTTCCTGATTGGTATGTAAAGAAAAACGAAGACTACCAATACGTATTAATAGCGAACGAATGTATAAACGAAGGTAATCCCAATAAAATTCTACAAAAGCTACAATATAAAAAGCACAATTGAAAGCAATGTATCATATTTTTTCAGCTAAAGAAGATGAATGTAAACTATTCATGTGCCTAAAAGCTTGGGAACTTCCATTTGCGCATATTCTATCCATAAAAATGGAAAACTACATCATTTTCTAATGTTAACTTTTTGAAATAAATTTAAAATACACCACAAATCTTTTTTATCTCTTATATTTAGACGCTCTTATTAATTATGGTAGATTAAATTAGAATTGCGACACGCTGCTCTTGCGTGACCTATATATACGCATTCAGAATTATCAAGACCGATAATTTTTTGCAATTATAGCTTTGGATTTCTCACACGACTGTCAGTCTCAATAGAAATCTCGTCGAAGAAGGTTTTCAGTCAAACGTAGTAGTTCAAAAGTGAAAGAAATCATGAAGCTTTGCTTAATTATACTGATAGCTTTGTGCATTTTTAGAATTAATGCTGTGAGTCTCGTGAATCAACATAATACTTTAATAATTTATCGGTTGTATTAATTATTAATATTTTAGCAAACCAACCCAGAACCAAATAGTGATGACGGATCTAAGCCCTTTCCCCTTGAATGTTTAAGAGAATTAAAAAAAGATTCAAGTAAGTTTTTATCATAATATCTGTAGAATAATAGAAAATAACATGTTTTTAAATTGAAAAGCTCTGTCTTCGAAAAACTTTGACGAAATCGAAAGCACCTTGAGCGATGATGAGAGAACTTGCATCCTAGCTTGCATGTTTAGAAAAAACGATCCCGACAAGAAAAACCTGTACGAAAGCATGAAGAGTCAAATAAGCACAAGTATGAATATTTCTAAATGTCTATTATTTTACAAAAATAATTTACTTGTAAAAATTCATACTAAAACTAACCACATATTTTACAGTCGATAATCCACGAGTGTCCCGTGACGAGTTACTTAAAAAGTTAAACGCGTGCAAAGCTTCAGGTAACGAAAATTAAGGAAAAAAGTACAGTGACCTATATGTAGCCGATTATCTAACAATCACTCTTACTTTGCAGTTGGAGAAGGCAACGACTGCGAAGTTATGAAATGTATAGAGCTTTTCAAGCCGCCATTTTCTCATTGGTACTTGCAAATGAATTGAATGATTGGTTATACCTACCAGAATAGACTCGAGAGATATTGAGAGCACAAAATAAAACGATCGTATTATTAATAGAACATTATAATATTGTAATATGAAATATAATGTATTTTAATGATGTATATTGGTGCACAGGTTCAATAAAAAATGTAACAACCTTAAGCAAATAAAAAATATTTAATCGTATATATTTAATTCATCATGAATATTCTTATGATTTTTACAGAAATTCAAAACAACAAGTTTGTAATACACTGACCGTTGACACATATTAAACATTATATGATGGTTGCATATAGACTACAAACTAGTATTAATAAACAAAATCTCTCAGCTCCTTGTTCCGTCTGACACAGTCCAATAATACGCAACCGTTTCCGGAGTCTAAAATAACAAAATTCAAATGTGAAAACTTTGTGCATCAGAAAATAAATCACATGATCGACACTATTATTTTTACCTTTTTCGTTGCATTTATTGACCAGCTTTATCAATCGTTCGTATTCTTCTGCGAAAACACGATAAACACAATTTTAATTCGAAAACGAGCTAATAAAAGACGCACAAAATTAAAAAAAAAATAAAAATACCTTTGGTATCGGCAGATACACGATCGACAACGTAATCGTACGGGTTTAAATTTTGATCCAATTTCACCATACAAGCATGTATGCACGAGTGCTTACTTCCGATATAGGCATTGATTTCGATTTGCGGTCTGTGAAGTCCGATCAGATAATCCACGAAATCTACAAATCAGTGACGTTTGTTTGAAAACGAAAAATCGTGATTATTTAAAGTTTAAATACCTGGATCAAGCCCGAACTTTATCATGCACTGTTCTTTAGAGTCCTCCGCTGGCACGAATTTTTCTTTTTTTTTGGTTAGTGGTATCTATCGTGAATAAAATTAAGAAATAGTTATCAAAAGTTGTTAGACTCTTCGAAAGAAATACGAAAACAAGTCGACTATTACCGCATGTATTTGAAAGAAGCAAACGAGCACGATGATGACGAGAGAGTTCCTCATTTTAAATAATGATAGTGTATTTCTAAATTAACAACAAAAAAGACACTTGTTATAACATACCGAACAGCAACGTCAACTACAAAACGTTTCTCGAAGCCACGACAATCGTATAATCGGTAAACTCACCTTTTTGAAACTGATCTAACGATGTATTTTTTTTTTGTTTTTTATTTTTTTTATCTACTATTAAAAAATAATGAAGTGAAAGTGAAATCGCGCTCTTTTACGGCGAGGTGAATGTTACTGTAGCGACATCCATAGATCACTAACTACAAGCGCTGTTGATATCTCAGTTTATTACCTCGGTACAGTTTATCCGATGTGATTGAAAAATTGCAGGCATATATTCAGCGTTACTTACACCGTATTAAAACTTGCAATAGCCGCCATAGTTAAAGTAAAACGTATACTGTTTATTTGAAAACAGGAAATTGCCAATAAGAAATTGCGCTCGCAGAAAATTAATTATCCACGTCGGCTTTTAACCGGTTTGGTTCAGCTAAAGCATTATAATGGCAGATGCTTCGAACAATTGATTTAAAGTATCACGTGTGCTTGTCGCTTCTTTTATGTACAGGAGCTTCCTATATTCGATTTGCGACAAAGTGACTTTTAAAAAATCTATTTTTACTTTCACGGCAAAAATGGCAGTGAAGAAAAGCGATGTTTATACATCGATTTCTTTAAATAGTGGAAAAAGGACGTCGCTTGGTTACCTAATACACTCAAACAAATACGTTTTAAATTTATCGATTTGTACGTAACAATATGCTCAAAATCCACGTTAGTCCACAGTTCAAATGCACACGTCGACTTAAAATTGTACAATACCCTTCAGCTTTCTATAAAATGCACTTTAACGGATTATTATTTTGCTTTGCTTGCGGTATTATTCTATGTAACAATTCAATTATTTGCGGAAAAAATAGCGTTGCAAATTACGTGATAAATTACATGACCGAACAAACGCTGATTAAAAAAGTAACACTGATTATTGAATCCTCGAATCGCCTGTCGTTGGAATCAAACTTACTAATAACGGAAATTGCAGCAACGTTTCCGTACATCGCCATAGATATCATGGAATTCAATGACTTATCGTTGGAATATAATAAAACCGAAAGAATAAAAAGAATGTTAATCGAACCGTCTGAGCGAAACGTTTTACACGTATTTTGTTCAAGCTATAAAACTCACGAAAATACAACACAGTATCTCATGGAGTACATCGAGTCACTAGACTTATTTGTAGCCAACGTAACAAGACCAAAACGTCTGCTATTCATCGTCGAGAGAGAAAATCATGAGAATTTTCATGGGGGCAAACAAGGTACTAGACGCTGCCCGACGGCCCAATAGTCTTCGTAGAAACAGTGACGTAACAATTGGTGCGATGATACATCAGTACAATCCATTTAATGACACTTATCACGTTGAGTCACTCTCAAACACAGTCAATTTATTCACCGACAATCTGCAGAATATGTACGGCTACGAGATGGATGTGGGTTTCTTTGAAGCTAACTTCAAACTTATGATCGACAAAGAGTATTTTGGAAACGACGTATGGCGTGCCATCAGCGGTCTGGATGTCAGCATCACCAAAGCCGTTGCTGACAGCTCAAATTTCACTGTAAACCTCAAGGTATCCAGACAATTGGAACAGTACCCTAACTTGGTTCAGTTTAACATAACCGAAGGTGTCGTTGTGGATTCACTGCTCAAAGCTGAAATTGATTTCATAATAAACAATTATTTGGCAATCGGAAGAGACGAAAAAGTGGAGAGAAGTATCTACCTGTATCCAATCAGCAAAAATGCAGTTGTCAAGCAATACGGAAAGATGAAGATCACTTTAACTTACCGGGTTATCATCGTAGTCATCCTCATCGTACTGGTCATACTATTTTTTACTAGTATTCTGAACATCTTCTTTCCCCACGAGATCTGGGAGATGTGCAACGTGATCTACATTCTGATCTTCGGGCAAACAACCACAGCTATCCCCTCAAGTTCTGCCGAGAGGATCTCTTTCCTCTTCATAATCCTGATATCTTCAGGTTTCTTCGCTTACGTTCTTGGTGAACTCGTGGAGATGAACTATATGCAGATGGTGTACTTAGATCTACGTACTCTGAAGGATATAGTCAATCACAAGCTGATCCCGTACATCCCCTTCAATGCCATCAAAACCATGAACAACTACTACTTTGACGATCTAGTGATCAAAGAGATATTTCACATGCAAACCTCCAACAGAAGTAAGGACTTCAATTGCGAACTAACGTTGGTGCAGAACAACGACGAGGTACAGGGATGTTTCGTAAGTGAAACTGAAGGCAGAATGCTGGGTTACAGTCACTCTTCAGGCGAAAACCGTTGGATCCTAAGCTTCATCGAAGAACCCATCGCACCTGTACTGTCCATCATGGTCTTCGCCAAGACATCGCCGTACATACCCAGATTCGACGTGGTTATGCGTCGGTGCTTAGAAGGAGGATTTATCGACAAGTGGCGAGATGACTACGCGAAATTGTACGCTGAGAGGCACAAGAACTTGTTCGGTAACTACAGTTTTAATAGTCTTCATAAGGGAAAAGTGAAGAAGGAAAGATTTCTTGATGTAGAAAATGTGTCCATCTTGAACAAGCTGCTGTTCATATTCTTGGTGGGCAATTTTACAGCCATTGCGGTGTTTGCTTTGGAAGTTTTGTTGAAGCACTTTAAGTAACTTGGGTCTATTCGTTGAGCAAACACATCCTTCGTTTTACACGTTTTAAAACTAAAGTTGGAAATAATTTAAGCACACTTGTGCAAATATACCACTTTATTATGAAAGTGTTTTCAAATATTTGTTCGTGACAATCGATTTCTCTATCGATTTCCGTCCACGCCTACATGCATATTGTATAATATAACAGTATTTACCTACAACAAACAGCGGCGCACGATATTTTCTGCATTAAAATAAATTGCAAAAACCAACTCACCCTTGCAATCTCAGAGGGCACCTGAATCTTGCCCATGACACCAGTGGAGTCCATGCGCGAGGCCTCGTTCACGGTGTTGCCCCAGATGTCAAATACCGGTTTTCTGGCACCGATGACACCTCCAACCAGAGGACCACAACTGATACCCACTCGTAGATCGAAATTGTTGAACGAGTGCACGTTGACGTCCTCGAGCCGCTGACGCATCGCTACCGCGTAGTCCACAAGACGACAGACGTGCTCCATATCGTCGGTGTCTTTCAGCTGGTCGTTTAAAAAAAATTCAATTATAACGAGTTAATTGTGTGTTTTTGGTATACAACACTGTGTAAGACTTACGTTTCTGGAAGGATTCAATCCGGAAGCTGCCATGTAAGTAGCTCCAACGGTTTTGATTTTCTCGATGCAGTGGAAGCGTCTTTCGTCCAACAGCTCATCGAAATCGGCTGCAAAGCATTACAATACAAGTTTCGATCGTTGTAAAAGTAATTTTTTTTAATTTCAACGATTATAACGTTAAACCTTACCGATGATCTCGTTCAACAGACGAATGCACTCCATACCCTTGTTAACGTCTTCGGAGTAAAATTCGGTGAAGTTCGGCACGCTGGCGAACATCACTCCCACTTTGTCGCGCGATTGAGAATACAGCTCCTGAAAAAACGAAGTAGAAGACCAATCGGAGTAAAAATTACCAATCAACTGTACATTCGCATAAGGTAAGCTCGAATATTACCTCGGACGGTCTCTCCTGAGTTAAGAAGTGATGCGCCACGTGATCGGGTAGTATGTTTTTCAGCAGCTGCATATTGTTGTGTCTGGACTCGATCATGTCAGAAAGTTCACGTTCAGCCTGCTGTTTCCATAGGAAATCCAGTCTCGAAGTGACTTCTACTAGCCGACCATGATACGTTACCATCACCAGGAATATCACGAGGAAGATCAGCATCTGCGCTGACAGCGGTATCGACATTCTGAAATTTCAATATTTATATACTGAACGTCTTTAAGAACTGTAAAAATATTTTAATTTGCAATAGAAATTTGTAAATCCTAATTATTTCCAATATTCCCAAAAATTTCAAAAAAAGAATCGATCACTCACTCGTCCTGATCCTCATCCACTCTATTCGAGAACCTATCCTTTGCTACAACAAGAATCATAATCGCGTAGATCGTCACAACAACAGTTGCCAGTGCAGTCTTCACAAGGTAATACAGCTTCAAAGCCGAGGCCAAAGCTATGAGACACAGAATCCAGGTGAAGACGATATACTCGGGTCTGAGACACTGGACTTCCTCAAGGATCTTCCTGTCGGTTGTTAACGGCGGCAGTGGCTGAGGAGAAACATCAATTGCGAGCTGGTCGTTCTGTCTCGTTATCTGATCGACTGTGGATCTCGTTCGACGAACCAACTCCTGATGATGGTGAGGATGACGTTTCCGCTGGTTACGTCCGTGATGGTGACGTATACGAGGTGACTCACTGCCATAGTGACGCTCGAAGCCGTAGAACCTGCAGGGAGTGAAACATTTGGTTATACCTATTACATATAAAACTCAGCAACGAAAATTCTACCTGAAAAACTCCCTGTGTCTCCTTGGCCTTTCAAGACCCTCGGATATCCTTCTCTCTGTATCGTTGACCACTTCGTCGGATGAATCGACGTCGACGTCATCCCGTAGCGCAGCCTCGAGAAAACTCAATATTAACCTGTCCAGTCCTCTGGCACTTGGTACCGGAGCTGCATCATCCGGTGAAATCGATGGTGCCGGTGACGAAGTTGGTGGTGCCTCTTGTTGCTGAAAGGCCAGTGGCTCCGTGTGCATCTGCAATTCAAATTTCGCGCCGTTACGTTACTGACTGATAGATATATAGGGGAAATAAAAGTCCCGATTGGTAAGGTAGGTTTTTTTTGTTGCTTTATTGTGGTAAGAATGGAGATAAGCGGCGTTTCAACAGGTTTCAACGAATCACATAACCTCACATTCCATTCCATGGTTGAGCTTTTTAACAAAGATATAAAAGAGAATACGAGAAAATAGAAATGTTGTTTTTCAGGTTGGAAATATGACAAAAGATTATTAAATGCTATTGTTTGCCTGTCGTAATTACCTTGTGTTCATTATTAAATATAACTACGGAACATTGAAGGTTGGAATTTTATTTTAAGCGTACATACCTTATCAATAATAATGTATGTATAGCTAGTAACAATGTTTAACAAATGAATTTTTATCGTAGGTTTTAATAGAGCTTTATATACCTATATATGTATAAAATAGATGAGAATCTGAGGTAGCCTTACAATTTTCAACATAAAGTTTTTCTTTCATTTGGATACCTATTGAGAATCAATTTTTGTTTGCTTTTAAACATAGCTGATTACTATGGATTCAAAGTTGAGTAGAAATAAAAAGATTATATTAATAGCAGTTAAAGTACGTACATTGAAATATGTGAAAACATTAATGGATTTAGATGGGTTAGAGATCCATGATGAAACATATTTTGATTATGTACTCTTGAAAGCAGCATTTGAAAGAAAACACAAGGCCATTATTAACTTTCTTCTTCAGAAGAATTGTAGAGTAAAAAATATAAATGAAACTAACTGTAACACACCTCTTCATCATGCGATTGATCTAGGGGATGTTAAAATCATTAGTAGATTACTAAGGAATGGAGCTTCGATAAGTGATAAGAACAACAACGAAGAAACACCATTTGATTTGGTTATCAAAAACTCTAGAAATAAAAATAGGGATGAAATAATTAAGGAAATGTTCCCATTTTATGATTTTGAAAATGTGCGTGTAAGTGAGCAAAGTTTAGTTCACTTTCATACTGCTTGTGAAAAAAATATTCAGAAAGCTATAAACAATTTTGTGAGTCAAGGGTTTCCAGTCAATGGTTATGTTTCGCTTGATTCTGATAAATATCCAGGATACACTACACTACATTTGGCAGTTAAAAACTGTCATGAAAACATAGTTGATTTACTTTTAAATCATGGGGCTGATGTCTCCGTACAATGCAAAAATGGCTTAACTCCATTGCATTTATCCTGTCAACTTGGTAAAGTAGAAATAAGTAACTTACTGCTGAATTTTCATGCAGGACTTACTTCACAAGACAACAAAGGACGCATTCCACTTCATTGTGCATTTTATAAAGCACCAATGGATGATCTTATCAGTTTGTTGCTAGCAAAAACTCCAAAGGATGTAAATCATACTGATTCAGAAGGTCTATCAATCTTCCATATAGCTTGTACAAGAAACAATATACAGATTGTTGAACATTTTCTTAAACAAGGTGTGTCACCAAACTTGTGCACAGCCTCCGATAATGACAAATATCCTGGTTACACTCCAATACATTTTGCAGTTGAATATAATAGAAAAGCTATGGTACAGTTACTTCTAAAATATGGAGCTGATGCTGGAATTGGAAATAGTAGAGCAATAACACCTCTTCATATGTCCTGTATTCACAGTCATAAAAAATTCTATGAATTGTATGAACATCAACATTCAAATTGGACATCTAATCATAAAAATCACATAGACATTGTAGAATTGCTTCTGAAACATAAAGTTGATGTAAATTCCAAGGACTCTTTAGGTAAAACACCACTTTTATACTTATGTCAGTTATCTGATAGTCCTCTCATAACGGATACAGTAGAATGGCAAAGGCACGTTGATAAGAATACAATTTTTGAAACAGAATCCTATTTTGAAAAAAAAGTAGAAGTTGAAAAAAGAATGATAGATATCACACATATTCTTCTAAGGTACAATGCAGATGTAAATGCCTGCACATGCAGTGGTGAATCTGTTTTACATGTGATAAGCAAAGATAAGGACGTACCAGAATATACAGCAGTAAAATTAGCTAAGTTGTTGCTACAAAATAAGGCAAATGTACAAATTGTGGATTATGAGAGAATTACTCCTCTACATATAGCAGTGAAAGAGGAAAAAAGGAGTCTTATTGCCTTATTTTTAAATTACAATGCTGACATCAATGCTAAAACTGTAAAACTCATGACACCGCTTCATGTAGCTGCTGCTTCGTATTATAGCCCAAGTTATTATTACTATCGGCCTGAATGGAGACCAGAACCAATAGTTAACGTACTCTTGATAAATGGTTGTAATGTTGATGATCAAGATGTAGAAGGAAAAACAGCACTGCACCATGCTATGTCTAATGTAAATTATCCCATCATTGAACAATTACTACGTTACGGTGCTAACATTAATTGTGAAGATGCTTGTGGACACCCCCCTGTACTAAACCTTAAAACAATTTTCCCAAGAAGAGGTTTAAGAGAATCGACAGATGAATTAAAAAAAATTATTTTCTTGCTTGATAATCACATAGAAAAATTGCAATTGATTGGCTTGCACACAAATGACAAAAGTAAGAAACACTTGTTTGACGTCCAGAAGCAACGATTTCCTTATTATTACAAAAATGTCTCAGTTGTGAAGTCATGTGAAATTGAACTTGAAAAAATGAAAAGAACCAAGGTAGATCAGTACACTAACTTGTACAATATCCTATTCAAAGATGATGTTGAAATGACAAGACTGGTGAAAAATGAAAACTTAAAAAAAATGTTGACAGATGATCAATTAACAAATTTTCCTCATTATGGTGACATGTTGAAGCTACAATTTAGAAGAGGTACAGATAAAATTGCTTTATTAGATGATGCCAAAGAGTCTTTGAGATATATGACTGGTTTTCTTTTACCTGACTCATGTTCAGAAAGAATTTTCAGATATCTGACCAATAATGATCTTTCTAATCTAATCAAGGTAAAACTGGGAGTTGCTTACAAGAGAAAAATAAATGTTGAACCTGATGAGGAAACTATCGAACCTATGGCAAAGCAAACAAGATCAGAATAATAAAGTGGAATTTATTGACTATTTATTTTTATATTGTAACATGTTTCAAAACTTGTAACAAGATGCATTTTACGTTATAAAGAATCTATAGTTATTAATTTGATCTCTTGTTGTACCTACAACTTTTGTATTATTTTTCAATAAAAATGCGAAATGCATGGAATCTAAATACTTGATATTATTATATAACGCTATACTTTTATATCTTATGTCTATTACCTAATTAATCATCAACATCAGAGTATTTATTAGATTGAGAAAAAATTAATTCAAATTGGCGCTGCATTTTATTTAAAAATCATGCAGCCGCCAACTTTTCGAAACCTTTACCTGGACCGGTAGTCATCATCTAATCTAGTCTATATTATACAAGTTCGGCAGGTCATCATATACTTATTTTATCTTCTTTTACAGCGTATTAGTAGTATCGAGACTATCGTAAGTAGTAGGTAAAAAAATGGTAAAAAAGCGCTTTTCCGTCAAAATGTTCGGAAAAGATGCCCGCATCAGCTTTGTTTTCTGCCCACTAATACTAATTACCCCAAAACTGCGTCGTCAACAGGCTGCTGTCAGCTGTGCATATCTATAGTGCATTTCTCTGCATCATATCATCATATGTCAGTGGCGTTGGTTCTCTGTGTACTTCTATACCTATATAGGAGCGTTCAACCTGACAGTTCTTCGACAGATACTTAGTAAATAAAATCACCTAACCTAAACGGCGTATTCAGTGTAAATCAATGCAGTTGATACTTATACTGTAAATCAAAATACTGCACTTGGGAAATTTCTTGCCGATTTGCTTCTGGAAAAATTTCCATCCGATTATAATCATGTAGATTCCCAAAAAAATTTTGAATAGTCAGCTGAATTTGGATGGACTCTAACACCGTTGAATATCGCTCTGTATACTATACTTATAATTGCGACTACCGAACAATTGTTACAGCTGATGGTGCTGATATAAATGCCGAAGATCTTCAAGGCCAATCACCGTTATCGTATATTTATAATCCAAAGTTCGGAAGCCATATACCATTATATAGTAACGTAAATACGAGTACAAACGTACTAATCGCGAACCATTTAAGAAAATTAGAAGCTGCTGGACTGTATGTTAGCGACGGAGTCAAGAAAACATTTTCATTAGCGCCTAAAATCAACGATAGTATGCTCATCACCCATCGTATGTGTATCGACATCTTGAAAAAATGGAACGTATAAAAGTAAGTGGATGCGCCGATAAAATTTTGCGCAGTATCCTCAGTAAAAATGATACGGAAATGCCCCCCTTCTTAAGAACAAAAACCTAACAACTTATTTAAATTCAGATAATTTGACGACAGAATTTCCGTTGTACAGTTTTATGATTAAATCTCAGGTGAATAAAGGTTTGAGAAAAATTGCAAGAGATCAAAAGGCAAAGGATTCTTTGAACTGTTTGACTGGTTTTAACGTGCCTGAACTATGTTATGAACAAATTTTCTAGTATTTAAATAATCTTGAAAACTTGATTGATGCAAACGTAATAAAGTAAATCAAAAGCCTGTAAGCTTTGCTGCTGCCTTCGACTTGTCAAGTTTCCATGCCGCTTGTCATAGAGACAACTTGGACGCAATTAAATTATTCGTACGCCATGGATTTCTGATCAACAGTCACGCAGGCTTGGATTTTGACAATAGTTATCATGGCTACACACCGCTGCATTTTGTTGTAAATAATAGAAGCGAAAGTACCATGATTTATCTGTTGGAGAACGGTGCCGATATCACCTTGAAAAACGAGGAAGTACTCCGGTTCACCAAGCATATTACAATAAGTCTGAATATTTATTGCCCAAGTTGTTCGAGCATTCGAAAATCAACACAAAGGTCTCACCCATTTCCATATCTGCTGTGCTTCCTACATTCCAGTCCTCGAGGAGTTTATTATAAGCGGAGCCAACGTGAATAGCTTGATTACGGCGGTTGGCAAAAACGATTCTGGCTATACGCCGTTACACTTTGCAGTTAAAAGAAAACACACATTGACTGTCAGTTTGCTTCTAGAAAACGGCGTGAATCACAGCTTAACGGACAAACGTGGAATAACGCCACTTCATATCGCATGCGAACTCGGTGACGCGTTGAGCGTAGATATACTTATGGAACGTATGGCGCTGACTTTACCCTTATGGATAATAGTGGTTGTACACCATTGCACTGGGCATTTTGTGATTATGGTAACAAGGAAGTTGCTGAATTATTCTCGTCGAAAATTCCGCAAAGTTTGATTGATGCGACAGTCGGAAACGATCTTGAACTTTGGGTACAACCTTAAGTAATTTGTTAGAAAGAGAATGTTATTTTTAAGGTTTATGAATTGAAAGCTTGGACAGTTAGAATTTTATGAGTGCAAGGATTTTTTGTAAGTGTGACATGCTTCGCCAAATATTTTTACATACCTTCATGTATGTATAGATTGAATACGTCGATCTTTTAGAATTAAACATACAAATTTGATTTGTAACATGAAAAAATGTAATGCGCGGTTGTGCAATTTCTGTTCTAAGGTATCAAGTTCATTCGTATCTCTAAGTCCTAACAAGTTGTAAATTTTATTATAAAACTTTCCTATTTTATATGTGTACAAAACAAATTCGTTATTTTTAAATTTTCACTTATTTATTTATTACATTGCAATCATTAAATACACATTTTTAACTTTTAAGAACAATATTTATAAGTACGTAGTAAAATAAAACTATAAATTTAAGACTGTTCACAGTCGTCTACGCTCAAAGAAAGAGGTTTCATGACCTTACAGGCAGACGTACTAAAAGCTGCCCCTCAGTTTATATTGAAAGGACAGACATTCCAAAGAGAAAAACTATTATGTAATTATGATCAAGTGCAATGAGATATATTTATGTTTAAGAAATATATTAAAAAATGTACTGAATTATTTTATAAATGACTCATACTTAAAATATGTTCTAAAATATCTACTTTAGCATGTATAGTCTTTGACGGAATTCGATTATAGTCCTAGTATTCAGCACACCTCGGTTTACGTACTTACTACTCTTCGTCGCTAAGCCGCAAGCCCGCTCAGCGGGTTCCTTTTCGCCACATGGGACGCAGAGAGAATTACTCTTCGTCGTGGGCTCGCTCGCCCTGCTATATAGTTTTCGACGCACATGGCGCGTGACGTGCTGCATGGTCATCGCGGCAAACTCAGCTTATTCGTTACGAGCCCAAGTTTCGCCCAAGCGTGATGGAAAATCGTCGTTCGAGAGAGCGGATTCTCGGTATTCTCCCCTCTTTTACCGACGCCACCTTAGAAGCTATAGCATCAGTTTACAACCTCAAACGCGACTCTATAGCTCTCGAAATGCTCTCGAGTAAATCGTTAGGTGTATAGTTCTCTGTCAGTGGCGTTGACACTCTGATGCAAAAAGGAACATTTAGCCTAATAGTTTGAACTTCTTATAGAATTTTTTTATTTTGTAGCGAGAGCAGAAAATAATAGTGGGATTTGCTTAGTGTGAACCAGCACAATTGAAATAACGAATAATATAATCTACTGCGCCTTGTACGTAATTCCGATCGGTGCTGTACTATAATAAGCTTTATACTGGATTGCCACTAATATAATTTAAGGTCAGTTATTTATGAATATTAATAATAAAAGTTATGAAACCGTGTATGCCAAATAAACATTTCCTAATATTCGTACAGAAAATTAAGTGAACGAAAATGTATAAAGCACGCGAGGATTGATAGCTTTATTGGCTCGTTATCGTACGCGAGCGCAAAAAAATAATATTTTGAATAATTCGTTTTTTTTCAGATTTTTCGCACATAATATTGCAACATGGATTATTCAAACATCTATGAAGAAAGTCTGCACTCATTCCATGAAGCTTGTAAAAAAAACGTTTTAGCCGATATCAAATCGTTTGTTCAACAAAGATACCCTGTCAACAGTCGCGCCGATTCAAGTTTTGGCGAAGAATTTACTGGTTATACGCCGCTGCATTTCGCCGTAAAAAATAAAAATGAGCAGATCATTATTTATCTGTTAAAAAACGGCGCTGATATTACCGTGAAAAATGCCGATGGTCAGACTCCGGTTCACCTCGCATTTTACATCGAAGCTTTTAATCTAGTATTTACAATATTTGAACATTCCAGTGTTTCAAAAATATACGACAATGTAGTAGACAAGTCGGGACATTCACTTTTTTATATCAGCTGTGCTGTGGGTGTTTCCGTTTTAGAAAAATTTATGCTTGATGATAATAATTGTGGCTTTACATCATTGCATTTTGCAGTCCAAAATGATTATGATTTACCAACTGTAAAATTACTTTTCGAAAATGACGCAAATCCTAATATAACGTGCGAAGGAGGCTACACACCACTGCATATCGCATGTCGAAGTCATGACTCAGCAACAGTTGCAGAGTTATTGTTATCATTTTCTGCTGATCCGAATATAAAGGACAACAAAGGTTGCACTGCGTTGCACTGTGCTGTTGAAAACCAACATTTAAACATCATAGAGGTTCTAGTTAAAAACGGCGCTTCGATACACGAGCTTAATAACGAAAATCAAACTCCGTTAGACCTAGCTGTAAAAAATAGACAATATTCAGTGGCTGATACGATGCTATTACTGTGCAAAAATGACGATAAAACGCTTAGCTTCTCCGATATCTTTAATGTTGATGACTTTTGCAAGGTTTGCAGCGAGGGAAACATGAATAATGTCAAGATATTTTTAAAACATGGATTCTCAGTTAATAGTCAGACAGGCTCAAATGTCGAGATACAATTTTGTGGCTATACACCATTGCATTTTGCTGTAAAAGAGAAGCGCGAAGATATCATAATCTGTCTTTTAGAGAACAGTGCTGACATCACGAAAAAAGGCGACAACGGATGGACTCCAATTCACTTAGCATATTACAATTCATTTAAATATTTGATACCCATACTCTTTAAACACTCTTTAATTAATACCTTCGTCAATGCAGCCGATGACAGAGGACTCACACACTTTCATATCTGCTGTGCTTTAGATGTTAAAAGTATCAGTATTGAAAACTTTTTAACGAATCAAACAGATATTAACTGCTCGACTTCATTACGTTCTGACATGGAAGATTCTGGCTTTACACCACTGCATTATGCAGTTAAAGGAGGCTTTATATCAATTATTGAATTTCTTTTAAAAAACGGCGCGAATCATTCTTTGAAGTCTAGAAGTGGTTTAACACCACTTCACATAGCCTGCGAACTCGATGCAATAGATTCCGCCAAGTTACTCTTAGAAGCTGGTGCTGACTTTATGATTAAAGATCACAAGAATCGTCTTCCACTTCACTGTGTATTTTACAAAAATCCCAGAAGTCATCTCGTTGATCTTCTTTTCGAAAATATTCCAACAGATTATAATTACGCAGATGCCCAGAGATTGTCAGTTCTTCACATGGCTTCTTTGAGACATAAAATAAACATTGTTAAACGTCTACTTGCTCAAGGTTGCTGTCCCAATGGTCGCGTTATCACAATGACTGAAACTAGTAGCAAAACATCACTGATAGTTGATCGGTTGGATATGACTGGGCTGACGCCACTGCATATGGCTCTGCGCCAAAGAAATTTGACGATCATTACAGAATTGTTATTAGCCGGTGCTGATATTAATGCGGAAGATAGCAAAGGCTATTCTACGCTATCGTATTTTTATAATCTACAAGGTATTATTAATGCAATGCCTTTTATACTCGTTGGCTATAATCTGGAAATAGACGTACAAATTGCAAACCAATTGAAGAAAATGGATGTCGCTGAAGTTTACATTAGCGAAAAAGCTAAGAAAGAGTTTTATGGGCGTAAAATACCAGGTGCCAGGCCACGTTTTATTATAGAACAAATCATTGATCATCGGATGTGTAAGACTGAAATTGAAAAAATGCAGCGAATAAAAATTAACGAATGTGACGATGAAAATTTGCACAGTATTCTCAAAAAAAATGAAAAGGAAATGGCCTGGCTTATTAATAATACAAATCTGGAAAGTTACTCAACTCCAGAGTGCTTAGATGATTTGGTGAAAGAATTTCCCTTGTACGGTTATATGATCAAGTCTCAGGTGAACAAGGGTTTGAGGAAAATTACGAGAGATGAAAAGGCGAAGGAATCTTTGTACTGCTTAGCTGGCCGCAGGTTGCCTGATCTAATTACTGGACTAATTTTCAGTCATTTAATAAATGAACATCTTGAAAATCTGATTGAAGCAAACGTACAAAAAAAATATCGTATTGTAAATAGTACCGCAAATGAATATTCGAGTGAGCCAAAAAAACGTAAATTATTATAAAAATGATTGAAAAATTGTTATGTTTAATTAGTTTATAACTATATATAATAAACTTTGACAGGATTTAAAAGCTGAAATGTCTCTCTCTTTTTTTTTAGCGAGTAAAAGTACATATATATTATTAGAGAATATTCATAGAACCGTGTATACGAACATGACTCAGGTATATACTCGCGACGCCCCTTTGTAAATCGGTATGGCAAAATGTATTGCCGAAGCTGAAATGCGCATCGTCCTTGAATAGAGGAGAGGATTCTCGTCCCCTTCTCCCCTTCTCCTGTCCCTCCGCCGCTGATGCTAGCTTTGAAGGGTCCGTTTCCACCCCCACAAATGCCCCGTGTAGCTCTCAGGAGAGAATCAGCGTGCCAGTGGCGTCGACGCTCTGTGAGTTGTGAGACGCATAACCTGTGAGTTTTATTAAAATCTAATTATTACTAACAAGAGCAAAATTACGGTAGTACGAGATTGAAGACGTAATCAATAAATCGCCTCCCTAAATTTAGTGATCGAAAACTAGTATACAACGGACGCTTCGGTATCAAGTGTAAGTAATCATTGTAACATATAAACTTTACATTTTATATCCATGTGTTTTGCATACACACGAGGGTCATAGTGAACCAGGTTTAGCTGATCTGTTACTTGCACACGATTAACATTATTTTTTTAAGTTTCATTAGCAAATTGTCCTTTTGCGTATACGGGAACGAGTCGTACACGAGGATCCACTATCTTGAGCACAAGCTTGTTACGTACTTAATAGGGAATAAAGTAGACCGGGGCTACAGGGGCAATAATTAGGCGCACAGATGAAAAGCCATTACCAATATTTTTGAATCATTGGACTTCTTCCTTTTACCAATATTTATAAATTGTTTAAAAAATTGTTTAAATAATAGTATAAACTTAGAAACATTATACAAAACCAAAAACAATGTCTGTATATGTCATATACCAGGTACAACAAGTCTGCGAAGCCCAGAATTCATGATTTTCATTTTGACAGCTACCGCAGACTTACTTCAGATTTGGGCTTCGAAGGGCACTTATACTTTAATAGAAATACTTGAAATACATATATTTAGGTTATGAATGTGAGAATTTGAAAAAGAATTCAATTTAAAAAAGTTGTTTATAATTAATGCATAATATTTGTCATTTATTAAAATTTGAAACAAAATTTTTTATTAACTTATAGACAACTTTTTTAAATTGAATTCTTTTTCAAATTCCCACATTCATAACCTAAACATATGTATTTCAAGTATTTCTATTAAAGTAGAAGTGCCCTTCGAAGCCCAAATCTGAAGTAAGTCTGCGGTAGCTGTCAAAATGAAAATCATGAATTCTGGGCTTCGCAGACTTGTTGTACCTGGTATATGACATATACAGACATTGTTTTTGGTTTTGTATAATGTTTCTAAGTTTATACTATTATGTAAACAATTTTTTAAACAATTTAACATAATTATAAATACAAGATTCAATTTTTTTATTTTTTGACATTTTAAGGTGTATCCGGTCCCTTAACTATTCATTTATAAGCAAGTGCTTTGCCTAAAAAATTTGCCAAGTGTATAAAAAATAAATATAAAAAAAATAATAAAATATAAATTATTAAGGCCCCTCGAAGTATTATAAATAATTGATTCTACATTAAGATATCTCGTTATTTATATATATGAATGTGTATATGTATTTGATATAAATATTTTTTTTCAGATATTTCGCATGTTTATTTAACATGAATATACCGAATGACATGTGGGATCTAGGGGATCTGAGTCAATTTCAATATGCTTGCGAGGAAAACGATCTTGAACGAATGAAATCGTTTATTGAACGAGGATATCCTGCCAGCATTCGCTTCGATTCAACATCTAACGAAATTTATTCTGGCTACACGCCATTGCATTTTTCTGTAAGAAATAACAATAGAGCTGCCCTCATTTTCTTTTTACAAAATGGTGCAGATATCACCGAAAAAAGTGCTAACTCTTGGACTCCAGTTCACCTCGCATTTTATTATTCATATCACGATTTAATCTTCACAATCTTCGAACATTCTCTAATTAATACATACGTCAATGCAGTAGACAATAATGGCCTAACACATTTTCACATATGCTGTGCTTTGAGTGTTCCAGCAGTGATTGAGAGGTTCATCACAAATGGAGCAGAAGTAAATTGCCAAGTTTCTTCGCTCGCTGATGATTATTCTGGCTTTACACCATTACATTTTGCTGTAAAGTATAACAATATCGATGCTTTAATTTATCTTCTGAAAAAAGGTGCAGATATAACGAAACAAAGTGCTAATTTTTGGACTCCAGTTCACCTCGCATACTATACATCGAATAATGATTACGTGCATAAAATCTTTGAACATTCTGAAGTTAAGACATACAAACATGCTGTAGACCGTACAGGACTTACGCATTTTCACATATGCTGCGCTTTGGGTATCCTTACAGTTATTCAGAGTTTCATAACAAATGGAACAAATGTGAACTGCTCGGTGTCTCTACTCGCAAATAAGAATTCTGGCTTTACAGCACTGCATTTGGCTGTACAAAATGGTCACTCGTCGACTGCAAGATTACTTCTCGAAATTGGCGCCAGTCTTGAAATGAAGTGCGCAATGGGACTCACCCCGCTCCATGTAGCATGTGAACGCTCTGACTTATCAACTGTTGAGGTGCTGTTAACATATGACCGTTACCTGACGGCTTTGATGGCCAAAGATAACCAAGGTCTTATCCCACTGCACGTAGCATGCAAAAATTCGAGCTTTTCAGTGGTCGAACTACTGTTAACGTATGACGCTGATCTGAATAGTCTGAAGACCAAAGATAAGGAAGGTTGCACTGCACTACATCATGCTACTGAGCATGATAGGGCAAGCATCGTGGAATTTTTGATAGAAAAAGGGGCATCGATTCGTAAGCCTGATAATAAAAATCAGACTCCGTTTGACATAGCTGTCAAAAGAAAGCAGTATGAAGTTTTTAGCGCAATGCTGCCACAGTGCAAAAATGAAGATGGAACACCTGTTAGTTTTTCTGACATCTTCGATTTGTATGACTTTTTCGATGTTTGTAGAAGAGGAGATTTGAAGAATATTAAAGTATTCTTAAAACACGGATTCTCAGTTAATAGTCACGTAGGCTCGAGTTTCGAGATATCTTGTAATGGATATACCCCATTGCACTTTGCTGTAAAAAATCAACGTTTAGATATTGTCACGGAGCTGATGCAGAATGGTGCTGATATTACGATAAAAGACGACTACGGACAGACTCCAGTTCACTTGGCCTACGAAAAAAAGTTTTATGACCTTATAATCTCAATGTTTAATCATTCTAAATCATACTTTCCCTACGTTAATGTAACGAATCAGAGTGGACTTACACATCTTCATATCTGTAGTACTGTAGATGTTCCAGTTGTCCTCGAAAAGTTTCTAACGTTCGGTGCGGACATAAACATCCAGACATTATCACTTTCTGATATTACCGAATCTGGTTTTACTCCGCTACATTATGCAGTTAGAAGTGGCCTTCCGTGGATGGTTTCAATACTTCTAAAAAATGGTGCGGATCCTTCTATAAGGTGTGCAACTGGCTTAACGCCACTTCATCTACTCTGCGATAACTATGTAGACAAGGAACGGGCTAAGTTATCTATAGCAAAAGCATTTGAGGAATATGGTGCCGACCTCATGATTGAAGATAACAAGAATCGCCCTCCACTGTATCGAGTATTTTATAAAAATCCTGACTCCGTGCTCACTAATTTTTTGTTGAAAAAAATTCCAACAGATTACAATTATGTAGATTGTCAAAATTTATCAATTCTTCATATTGCCTGTTTCCGAAGTAATATAAACATTGTGAAACGTTTACTTCAACAAGGTTGCTGCCCTAACGAACCCGTTACGTTGAATAAGAAATATGGCAATCTTGGATTCGCGAAAGGTCAACTGTTTTCTGGGGTGACACCGTTGCATATAGCTCTTTATGTAAACGACTGGGCGATCGCTAAACAATTGCTATTGGCTGGTGCTGATATCAATGCGAAAGATGAAAAAGGCAATTCACCGTTAGCGTATATCTATAAACCGGGGCTCTGTAGGGTAAATCATTCATTAGTCAATAACGATAAGTGGCTAATTTACGAGCTAATTTTGAACCATGTAACAAAATTAGAAGCTGCTGAATTGTATGTCAGCAAAGAGATCAAAGAAGAGTTATTAAATCGTCACGTTCCAAATAGATTCGACATAAATCATCTCGAACGTAGTAAGTGTATAACCGAACTTGAAAAAATACAAAGAATAAAAGTAGATGGATGCGCCGACGGAATTTTTCGTTCTATTCTTAAGAAAAATGATACCGAAATGTCCCGGATTGTTGAAAACGAAAACCTGTTAATTTTTTTAAGCCCGGAATACTTGGATATTTTGGTAAATGAATTGCCTTTGTATGGTTTTATGATCAAAGTTCAGGTGAACAGAGGTTTTAAAAAAGCTGCTCTAGTTCAGAAGGCGAAAGTTTCTTTAAAAAGTTTGACTGGCATTAGCTTGCCTGATCTATGTTCTGAATTAATTTTCGATTATTTGTGTGATAAACATCTTAAAAATCTGATTGATGCAAATATTGTTCCTTTGAATGAAAGATTACAGGGCTGACCAATTTTTTTGTAAAAAAAAAAAGGTCAATCAGGCTTTATCGACTCGGTCAATAGGGCATATGGGACTAAAAACACCAAACTATAGGCTCCGTACACGGATCACAAAATCGCTTTTCAAAGTTTCGGCTGAATTAACAACAGCGTCTACGAACATAGGAACGGCCAATATAGCAATGGCATGGATTTAAAATATTATAGTTGAATGAATGAAATAATTATTAATTGTTTAAATGCGCAGCGAAGGAGATAAAGTTAGATAAAGATAGATTGTTAAGTATAAAGATAAAACTTATATTGTAGATGCTATACATTTTAAGAAGAAAATGCAATAAATAAAACCTATATTATATCTGTATAATACCTACATCATGAATGTATTGTTTACCGTTATAATTTAGCTAAAAAGTGGCAACACCTGCGAACATGCCACTCTCTTTAACATTGTAAATCGTTGTGATTATTGTGTTTTAAATAAATTGATTTTTACGATACTTGAAGTTCCTCTGATTTTTCAAACCCTTTACTATACTGACTCGTTGAAATATATTTATTAATACATAAGCTATTCAAAAGTACTTAAAAGCTGGAAAGTCATCAGATACACTACGAGATCGGTCCAAACGTCAAATCTATAATACAGCTTATAAAGTACTTTTAACAACTATAAATTTAAGAATATTCATATAGCCGTGTACATACCTAACTGAGGTATATAATATATAAATTTACGCGACGCCCTTTAGTATACTCAGATCAGTATAGCAAATTTCATTAGCACACGGCGAAGCATCGTCGTTCAAACGAGGAGAAAATTCTTGTTCTTCCCCTCTCCCCCCACCCCTCCGCCGCCGATGCTACCTCAGAAGCGTCTGTTTCCACCCCCCAAATGCCTAACGTAACTAGCAGAAGTAAATCGACGATAGTAGCCTCGTGTCAGTAACGTCAACGCTTTCTGTAAAGGCGCATAACCTGCAAGTTTTTCTTAAATCTGTTATTTACTTACGAGAGAATTACAATTACAGCCGCGGCAGATTGCAGACGTCATCAATAATAAACCGTCTGCGCAGTTAAATCGACGAAAACAGGAATATACACACCACACGTGCGCGCGCACACACATACATATACTGTGCTTTGAAAAGTTTGCGCATAAACGAACACTCGAGTAAGAAATCATAGTGATATATTGTTGACGCCGAAAACACCACTTATATAATTCAAGGTCAGTTATTTACATTAACATCTAACTGCTTGCGCAAAATAATCATGTTCTTGTACTAATTTATACGTGAATAAAATAAGTAGTAGTTGTTTTACATGAGGGTTGCAGTGAAGCCGGTTAAGCTCACCTGTTATCTGCTCGCGATTAACATCATTTTTGGAGTTTTATTTTCAAATTTTTTTTCTATACATAAACGGGAATAAGTCGTGCTAGAATCAACGTTTTCGTATACATGTAATATATATTATAGTTTCTAGAGCAAACCGGGGCTGCAGGTGCACAGCTATAAGAAGCCGTGACCAATATTTTGTGTGTGTATTTAATATAAATAATTTTTTTTTTTTCAGATTTTCCGCACGCTTATTTAACATGAGTTTACTGTACGATCAGTTTGATCGAGACGATCCATATCTATTTGCTGAGGCTTGTCAACGAAATGATGTAATGGGAATTAGAGAGTTACTACAGCACGAACCGTATAATTATCCTGCCAACGTCAACAGTCACGTCGATTCAAGATTTGGCGAAGAAATTGCAGGCTACACGCCACTACATTTTGCTGTGATGTATACAAGGAAGGATCCTCTAATATATCTTCTGCAGCAAGGTGCTGATATTACAAAAAAAAGTGCTAACTCTCAGACTCCAGTTCACCTCGCATTTTCTGATTTAGATCGCGATTCAGTATCCACAATCTTTAAACATTCTCAAATTAATACATATATTAATGCAGTAGACAATACAGGACTTACGCATTTTCACATATGCTGTGCTTTGAGTGTTCCTGCAGTGATTGAGAAGTTCATCACAAATGGAGTAGAAGTAAATTGCCCAGTTCCTTCGCTCGCTGATGAGTATTCTGGCTTTACACCATTGCATTTTGCTGTGAAGTACAAAAATAACGATGCTCTAATATATCTTCTGCAACAAGGTGCAGATATTAGCAAACAAAATGCTGATTTTTTGACTCCAGTTCACCTCGCATACTATAATTCAGATAATGATTTAATATCCACAATCTTTGAATATTCTCAAATTAATACGTGCATAAATGCAGTAGATCGTACAGGCCTTACGCATCTTCACATATGCTGTGCTTTGGGTGTCCCTGATGCAATTATTGAGAGGTTCATAAAAAATGGAGCAAATATACATTGTTTGGTTTCTCTCTTCGCTGATAAGAATTCTGGCTTTACACCACTGCATTTCGCTGCTCAAAATGGTCATACGTCGACTGTAAAATTACTTCTCGAGAATGGCGCCAATCTTCAAATGAAGTGCTCAAAGGGTTTCACTCCGTTACATGTAGCATGTCAAAATACGAGTTTGCCAGTCATTGAATTACTTTTAACACATGACGCTGATCTAAATACTCTTAGGACTAAAGATAAAGAAGGTCGTACTGCGTTACATTATGCTGTTGAAAAAAGAATCGTAAGCATCGTGGAGCTGTTGGTAGAAAGAGGCGCATCGATTCGTAAACCTGATAATAAAAATCAGACTCCGTTTGATGTAGCTGTCAAAAGTAGACAGTATGAAGTTGTTGAGGCAATGTTGCCACAGTGCAAGAATGAAGATGGGACGCCTATCAGCTTTTCTACTATCTTTAATTTGGATGACTTTCACGAGGTTTGTAAACAAGGAAATTTGAAGGATATCAAGAGTTTTTTAAATCAGGGATTCTCAGTCAATAGTCACGCAAGCTCAAATACCGGAATACAATTTCGTGGCTATACACCATTGCATTTCGCTGTAGAAAATGATTGTTTGGACGTTATCATCGAGCTGTTGCAGAATGGTGCTGATATTACGAGAAAAAACGACCACGGACAGACTCCAGTTCACTTAGCCTATCAAAATATATTCAATGACCATATACTCCATATGTTTAAGCATTCTAAAAACAATACCTACGTTAACGTAGCGAATGAGAGTGGACTTTCGCATTTTCATATCTGCTGTACTTTCAATGCTCCGGATATCATCGAAGGCTTTATAAAACACGGAGTGGACGTAAACATCCAGACATTATCACTTTCTAACTCTACCGAATCTGGTTTTACTCCGCTACATTATGCAATTAAAAGTGGCCTTCCGTCGATTGTTGAACTACTTTTAAAAAATGGTGCGAATCCTTTTGTGAGGTGTGCAGATTTTAGCTCAACGCCACTTCATCTAGTCTGCGAATACGATGACAACCCGACGGTTCAGTTAGCTATAGCACAATTACTTTTAGAATATGGTGCCGACATCATGGCTAGAGATGATCAGAAGCGCCTTCCACTGCATCGTGCATTTTATACAAATCCTGACACTCCGCTCACTGGTTTCCTTTTGGAAAAAATTCCAAAAGATTACAATTATGCAGATAATCAAAGGTTATCAGTACTTCATATTGCTTGTTTTAGAAGAAAAAAGGAAATTGTAGAACGTTTGCTTGACGGAGGTTGCTGTCCTAACGACCGCGTTACATTGAATAAGAGATATAGCAATCTTATATTCGCGAAAGGTAAACTGTTTTCTGGGGTAACACCGTTGCATATAGCTCTTTATGTAAAAGACGCGACGATCGTTGAACAATTGCTATTGGCCGGTGCTGATATCAATGCAACAGATGATAAAGGTAGTTCAACGCTAGAATATCTGTATAATGCATCCAATACGACGTATGAATCAAGATTCGACAGAGATATGATTCTAACAGAAGGTCTAATTTCCGAACATGTAAAAAAGTTAGAAGCTGCTGAAGCGTATGTTAGAGCTGAGATTAAGCATGAGATTAGTGAACGTTACATTCCAAGAAGAATAAATGATAGCATCATCAATCTTGATGCGTGCATAACCGAACTCGTAAAAATACAAAGCATAAAAGTAGATGGATGCGCTGACGGAATTTTGCGCAGTATCCTTAAGAAAAATGAAACAGAAATGTCCTGGTTTGTTAGAAACGAAAACCTGATAACTTTCTTAAGCCCGGAGTACTTGGATATTTTTGTAAAAGAATTTACTTTGTATGGTTTTATGATCAAATCTCAGGTGAACAGAGGTTTAAAAAGAGTTGCTATAGTTCAGAAGGCGAAAGTTTCTTTAAAAAGTTTGACTGGCATTAGCTTGCCTGATCTATGTTCTGAATTAATTTTCGATTATTTGTCTAATGAACATCTTGAAAATCTGATTGAGGCAAACGTTGTCTTGCAAAAGAAAGATTAAAAATTACTAACTTAATTAGAAAAAATATTAAACTAACTAAATACAATACATATAGTATTAGCTCCAGAGTGCGGCATCAAAAATATTTGCATATAATGAATGAAATAATAATAAATGATTAAAATGCGCAGCGATAAGGTTTTAACTTTGAGATGTTACAATTTTTAAGACGAAAGTATATAATAAATAAAGCCTATCAAACCTTAACTTACATCATTACTGTACTGTTCAACGTTATAGTTTAGCTAAAAAGTGTCAACGCCTGTGAACAATTTACCACTTGCTATGATTGTTATGCTTTTAATAAGCGCATTTTTACGATTTAAAGTTCCGCATTGTTTTCAAAACCTCGACTATGACCGGTTAAAACATATATTTATTAATACATATTTTTAACTAAATAAACTTAAAATTATCTAAAAGCTGGAACGTCTATTACAATATAGGTATGATTCTTTACACTTCCAACACGTCTGAGAGAGAGAAAGAGAGAGAGAGAGTGAGAGAGTAAAAGAGAAAGAGAAAGAGAGAGAGAGTGAGAGAGAAAGTAAGAGAGAAGGAGAGAGAAAGATAGAGAGAGAGAGAGAGTGAAAGAGTGAGAAAGAGAGTGAGAGAGAGAGAGAGAGAGAGAGAGAGAGAGAGAGAGAGAGAGAGAGCTAAATCGTCAGTAATACCTCTATGTTCGTATAGTTATATACAGCGAGATGAACAAAACTTCAAAAATATTCGTATAGCCTTGTACACGCTTAACTTAGGTACATACATCTACTCTACTCTTCTTTTAAGATAAATATGGTACATTTTATTTTAGAAACGTAGATGCACATCGTCATTCGAACGAGAGAAAATACTTTATGTTTCCCCCCCTCCCCGGGCTCTCAGACGTCGATGATATACTTTCGAAGGCACCGTTTCTAGCTCCACAAATGCCTGGCGTAGCTATAATAGAGTATAACTACAGAACAGAAAATGTCAGTGGCGTTGCGTTGACGCTCTCTGTCGGAGCGCATAACCTACAAGTTTTCCTTGAATCTGTTATCTAGTGACGAGAGAAAAATTACAACTGCAGGAGATTTAAGTCGTCTGCACAGTTAACTCGGCAAAAACTGGAATATATATTGTAACGGGGCTTTCGGGAACTAAATCGCACAAAAGTAAAGCAACGAGAACGATTCGACTCCACGTCCCCGAGATCTCAAGGCACGCGCTCTATATAGACATGCACTCGCGCCGACTACTTAGCTTTTAGACGGGCGCTGTGTTCCTGTCCACCATCTGTATATAACAAATAATATATACTGCTCTTTAAACGGACGCTCGAGTAAGAAATCATAGTGATATAGAAACTTTATAGACGCCGGATTACTTTTAATATACATATACAAGGTTAGTTATTTACATTAGTACATCAAACTGTTTGCGCAAAATAATCATGTCCCTGTACTAATTTATGTGCGTGAAATAATTAGTATTAGTCACAGTAAAGCCAGTTTAGCTCACCCGATTAACATTATTTTTTTGAAGTTCTACTTTCAAATGATCCTTAACGAAACACGAAAACAAGTCGTGCTAGAATTCACTATTTTCCACTTGTTATGTAAGGTTTATATCAGGCGCACCTGATAAGAAGCCATGATCAATATATTTTGAATCATTGGACTGAGTGATTTCCCTTTAACTATATTTCTTAATCATTTACTTTATCAGCAAGTGCGCCTCAATAAATTGTGTAGTATAAGTTGTAAACTATTAATTAGTTATTTTTATTATTATGTTTTATAGCAGGGAACTAAGTCTCGGTCTCTTGCTATTATAAATAATTGATTTTACATCAAGATGTCGTGTGTGTGAATACACACACACACACACATATATATATAGAGTGTGTGTGTATGTATGTAGGAATATATGTATTTAATATAAATATTTTTTTTCAGATTATTCGCAAGTTTACTTAACATGAGTAATGAGAATGATCCGTCTGATTCCGAAGTCTTGCGTCTACTCCAAGATGCTTACCAACAAAACCATATTGAAAGTCTTAGTTTATTAGTTCAACTAGGATATCCTATCAATAGTCACATCGATTCAAGATTTGGCGAAGAAATTTCTGGCTACACGCCATTACATTTGGCGATCAAAAATAAAAATAGAACAGTTGTAATTTCTTTTTTAAAAACGGGTGCAGATATCACCGAAAAAAGTGCTAACTCTTGGACTCCAATTCACCTCGCATTTTATTATTCATATCACGATTTGATATTAACAATCTTTCAACATTCTAAAATTAATACATACGTCAATGCAGTAGACAATACAGGACTTACGCATTTTCACATATGCTGTGCTTTGAGTGTTCCTGCAGTGATTGAGAAGTTCATCACAAATGGAGTAGAAGTAAATTGCCCAGTTCCTTCGCTCGCTGATGAGTATTCTGGCTTTACACCATTGCATTTTGCTGTGAAGTACAAAAACAAGGATGCTCTAATATATCTTCTGCAGCAAGGTGCAGATATTACAAAAAAAAGTGCTAACTCTCAGACTCCAGTTCACCTCGCATTTTATGATTTAGATCGCGATTCAATATCCACAATCTTTGAACATTCTCAAATTAATACATATATTAATGCAATAGACAATACAGGCCTTACGCATTTTCACATATGCTGCGCTTTGGGTATCCCTACATTTGTTATTCAGAGTTTCATAACAAATGGAACAAATGTGAACTGCTCGGTGTCTGTACTTGCAGATAAGAATTCTGGCTTTACACCACTTCATTTTGCTGTTCAAAATGGTCATACGTCGACTGCAAAATTACTTCTCGAGAATCGCGCCAATCTTCAAATGAAGTGTGGACGGGGATTCACCCCACTGCACGTAGCTTGTGAACGCTCTGAGTTACCGAACGCTGAGTTGCTTTTAACATATGACCATTATCTAACGGCTTTGATGACCAAAGATAACAGAGGCTTTATCCCACTGCACGTAGCATGCAAAAATCGGAACTTGTCAGTGGTCGAATTACTTTTAACGTATGACGCTGGTCTGAATAGTCTGAAGACCAAAGATAAAGAAGATCGCACTGCACTACATCATGCTGCAGAGCAAGGTAGCGTAAGCATCGTGAAGTTTTTGATGGAAAAAGGAGCATCGATTCGTAAGCCTGATAATAAAAATCAGACTCCGTTCGACGTAGCTGTGAAAAGTAGACAGTATGGAGTTGTTGAGGTAATGTTGCCACAGTGCAAGAATGAAGATGGGACGCCTATCAGCTTTTCTACTATCTTTAACTCGGATGACTTTCACGATGCTTGCAGACAAGGTAATTTGAAGGATACCAAGAGATTTTTAAAATACGGATTCTCCGTTAATAGTCAGACAGGCTCAAATGCCGAGAAACAATTTCATGGCTATACAGCATTGCATTACGCTGTAGAAAATGATTGTTTGAACGTTGTCATCAAGCTGTTAAGGAAGGGTGCTGATATCACGATAAAAAATGACCACGGATGTACTCCAGTTCACTTGGCGTATCAAAAAAAGTTTAATCACCATATACTCCATATATTTAAGCATTCTAAAAACAATACCTACGTTGACGTAGCGAATGAGAGTGGACTTTCGCATTTTCATATCTGCTGTACTTTAAATGCTTGGGGTATCATTGAAGACTTTATAAAACACGGAGTGGACGTAAACATCCAGACATTATCACTTTCTAACTCTACCGAATCTGGTTTTACTCCGCTACATTATGCAATTAGAAGTGGCCCTCCGTCGAATATTACACTACTTTTAAAAAATGGTGCAGATCCTTCTCTGAGTTGTACAGATGGCTCAACGCCACTTCATCTACTCTGCGAATACGATGACAACCCGGGGATTCAGTTCGGTATATCACAATTACTTTTAGAATTTGGTGCCGACCTCATGACTAGAGATTATCAGAATCGCCTTCCACTGCATCGTGCATTTTATACAAATCCTGACACTCCGCTCACTGGTTTTCTTTTGGAAAAAATTCCAAAAGATTACAATTATGCAGATGATCAAAGATTATCAGTCCTTCATATTGCTTGTTTTAGAAGAAAACCGGATATTGTAAAACGTTTGCTTGATCAAGGTTGCTGTCCTAACGACCGCGTTACGTTGAATAAGAGATATAGCAATCTTATATTCGCGAAAGATAAGCTGATTTCTGGGGTAACACCGTTGCATATAGCTCTTTATGTAAAAGACGAGACGATCGCTGAACAATTGCTATTGGCCGGTGCTGATATCAATGCAAGAGATGATAACGGTAATTCAACGCTAATATATTTCTGTATGTATCGCTCGTTGCTCTGGAAGGAGGTAATAACTGATCATAATAACAGTTGGACCATGTCCATTAACAACACAAATTCCCAAATGGAGGTGCTAATTGTCAGCCATGTACAAAAATTAGAAGCTGCTGAAGCGTATGTTAGTGCTGAGATTAAGCAAAAGGTAACAAAAAGTAACATTTTAACGAAAGCATATTATAAACGTAGGTTCAACCTGGATGCGTGCATAACCGAACTCGAAAAAATACAAAGCATAAAAATAGATGGATGCGCTGACGGAATTTTGCGCAGTATCCTTAAGAAAAATGATACCGAAATGTCCCGGGTTGTTGAAAACGAAAACCTGATAACTTTTTTAAGCCCGGAGTGCTTGGATATTTTGGTAAAAGAATTTCCTTTGTATGGTTGTATGATCAAAGCTCAGATTAACAAAGGTTTAAGAAGAGCTGAGAGGGTTCGAAAAGCGAAGGATTCTTTAAAAAGTTTGACTGGAATTAGCTTGCCTGATCATTGTTCTGAATTAATTTTAGAACATTTAAGTACCGAACATATTGAAAATTTGATTCATGCAAACGTTTTCTTGTGAAAGATAGATAAAAAATAACCAACTAAGATAAAATATTAATTAAATATAATACGTGCTGCCCTTGTAGAAAATTGAGGCATAATAATGCAATAATAATAAGGCAATAGCCCAGAATCTCTCGAATTTTCTGTCGGGTGGGCAGATTCTATCCTAGACTCTGCTAAGAAACTCCTCCCACGGGCGACGGTACTCAGGCAGAATCTCCTAAAGATTCTGCTGACCGTATATCACCGTATATCACCGTATATCACCGTATATCACCGTATATCACCAATAATGAAGTTTGATAAGTGACTTGCACTGATATTTCCATCTCATCAGCATGCGAGCCAGTTACTGTACGTGTCCAAATCTGTCATGATCATGCTAAATCCATGATATTGAAGTTCGTTGTATGTTCTTTTGCATAGAGACTTGTTAAATTATTCCAAAACAGACTGCGATGGCAGTTTTTACTTAACTGTCTTGGTTCGGCTCTTGATCTTGAACCCTATGGCTTTGGCGTCAAAATATACAGGTAGGTCTATACATGAAAATCAAATTCATATCAGCTAGAGTGAATTTAACTTAATATATTGTTTCAACATGCCAACACAAATTAACATGTAAAATTACAGCCCTGTAGGTATGATAGTTTTCAAGTGAGATCAAAAACAAAATTGTAAAACAAGTAAGCGGAATCAGTAAGAATGTTGTTTTTGATCTCACTTAAAAACTATCATACTTAGAGGGTTGAAATTTTACATGTTAATTTGTGTTGGCATGTTTAAACAATATATTAAGTTAAATTCACTCTAGCTGATATGAATTTGATTTTCATGTATAGACCTACCTGTATATTTTGACGCCAAAGCCATAGGGTTCAAGATCAAGAGCCGAACCAAGACAGTTAAGTAAAAACTGCCATCGCAGTCTGTTTTGGAATAATTTAACAAGTCTCTATGCAAAAGAACAGATAACGAACTTCAATATCATGGATTTAGCATGATCATGACAGATTTGGACACGTACAGTAACTGGCTCGCATGCTGATGAGATGGAAATATCAGTGCAAGTCACTTATCAAACTTCATTATTGGTGAGTTCGAGCACATAGATGACACTTTTTATAATTTAAACTTAATTAACAATAATTGTGTATAATAATTTTCAACATTGTCATTGACTGACACTGTAAGAACTGTGTGGAGATGTGTGGTGGTATCTGCTCAGTTCTGGATCTGCTATTCTGCTGTGTATAGCATAGCAGACAGACTGTGCTATACGTATTATGCTTCTGTAAGTGTGTGTACGGTTAGGTACTGCATAATATACTGATATACTATGCAGCTTGTACTGCGATATAATGTGTAGGGTTAGGTTGCCTCTCTTTATGCGTACCTTATTAACTGTTTTTCATAATTTCGTAAATATAACATGAAAAGAGGCATATCATTTTTAAATTGCTGACAAGGTTATCGACCGATTGATAATTTCAATCCCTTAGGAGATTCTTAGGAGATTCTGGACAGATGCTATGCGAGCATGCTATAAACTGTCTGGCCAGATTATCCTGAAAAATCTGGGCACTCGTTAGTGAAGCCGGCAGAATGTATGGCCAATTTTCTATGGTATACTATGTTCAATAACGGTGTTTACAGAAATATAACTAATAGATACAAAGGGCGGCCGCTATTTCTCCAGAGCGTGGCATTAAAAATATTTGCATAAAATGAATGAAATAATAATTAATGATTAACCATCACTGTACTATTCAACGTTATAGTTTAGCTAAAAAATGGCAACGTCTGTGAACAATTAACAAGTCGTTATGATTGTTATGCTCTATAAATAAACGAATTTTTACTATTTGAAGTTCCTCAATTTCTTTTTAAAACCTCTACTATGACTGCCTGAAATATATTTATTAATTCATATTTTATAATTAAATAAACTGTAAAAGTATTTAAAAGCTGCAACGTCTACTGGAATATAGGTTTGATTTTTACACTTCCAACACGTCCGCGAGAGAGAGAGAGAGACCTGTTGCTGTCTCTTTCACGCTTGTGGAATTCGCGGCGAGTAATTCGTTGTTTAACAACAAGGCTAAATCGTCAGAAATTCCTCTATAGTTAGCAATTATATACAGCGAGATGAACTGAACTTCAAAAATATTCATATAGCCTTGTATACGCTTAACTCGGCTTATGCATCGTCTTTCAAACAAGGAGAAAATCTTTCGTTCCTTTCCTCTCCCCCTGTCCCTTCGCCGCCGATGCTTCTTTTGAAGGGTCTGTTTTCACCCCTACAAATGCTTCGTGGAGCTCTTATAGGAGAGAATCGACCGACAGTTGCCTCGTGTCAGTGGCGTTGACGCTATATGCGTAGAAATAGAAACGCATAACCTGCGAGTTTTTTCTTGAATCTGTTATATTTAGTAATGAGAGCAAAATATAGTGGCGCGAGATAGAAAGCGTCATCAATAAACTACATGCCTAGTGAATTGAGCGAAAACTAGAATATATGTGTATAAAAAATAATAGACACTTTCGCTTTGGAAGGTTTTCTCGTAATGACACTTCAGTATCGACTGAGAAATCAATGACATAACAACTTCATAGACGCCGGAATGTTACTAATTTAAGGTCAGTATTAAACTGATTGCGCAAAATAATCATGTTTTTGTACTAATTTATGTGCGTGAAATAAGTAGTAGTAAATAGTTATGCATACACGCGTTTTTGCACGAATGAGGGTCACAGTGAAGATCACCTGCCACCTGCACGCTATTAACTAAATTTTTGTAAGTTTCATTTCTCGCTTGCATTAATGCAGCTGTTAAATTTAACACACCGCGTTGAAACTATAGTCGCGAGAGAATCAACTATTTTTGTTACGTGGCCCATATAGCGTAGACCAGAGTAAGTTATGGCGTGGTGTGGCATATGGGTGTGGCGCACTGATAATGCAGTACTATTATGAATCATCGACTATATAGCATCAAGGATTAAAAATAGTTATTTTTTTATTATTATTATTTTGTTTCAATAGCCTTGGTTACTACTAAAAATAATTTATTTTATATTAACGTATATATATAGTATTTATATATTTATATGTATAACATTTTTCCAGATCTTTCGCACGTCTTCAACATGGCTTCAACGTCTAATCAAGAAAAATTATTTCAAGATGCTTGCAAAGAAAACAATCTTGAAAATATAATTTCCTTCGTTCAACAAGGATGTCCTGTCAACACTCACGTCGATTCTAGATTTGGCAAAAAATTTTCTGGCTACACACCACTACATTTCGCCGTAAAACATAAAAATAAAGATGCTCTAATTTATCTTCTGAATAAAGATGCAGATATCACGGAAAAAAGTGCTAACTCTTGGACTCCAGTTCACCTTGCATTTTATAATTCATATCACGATTTGATATTAACAATCTTTCAACATTCTAAAATTAAAACATACAATCATGTAATAGACAATACAGGGCTTACACATTTTCATATATGCTGTGCTCTGGATGTCCCAGTTGTTGAAAAGTTCATAACAATAAGTAAAGCAAAAATAAATTTCTCGGTTTCTCTTCTCGCAAATAAGTATGCTGGCTTTACACCACTGCATTTCGCTGCTCAAAATGGAAATACGTCAACTACGTCATTACTGCTTGAGAATGGTGCCAACCTTCAACTGAAGTGTGCAAGAGGATTCACCCCACTGCACGTAGCATGTCTATATTCAAGATTTTCAGTTGTTGAATTACTTTTAACATATGACCCCGATCTATATACTCTTAGAACCAAAGATAAAGAAGGTCGCACTGCGTTACATTACGCTGCTATGCAAGGCAGTGTAAGCATCGTGGACCTTTTGATGGAAAACGGCGCATCGATTAACAACTCTGATAATAAAAAACTGACTCCATTTGATGTAGCTGTCAAAAGTAGAAAGTATGAAGTTTTTGACGCAATGCTGCCACAGTACAAAAATGAAGATAGGACACCTATCAACTTTTCTATTCTCTTTAACTCGGATGACTTTCACGATGCTTGCAGACAAGGTAATTTGAAGGATACCAAGAGATTTTTAGAATACGGATTCTCCGTTAATAGTCAGACAGGCTCAAATGCCGAGAAACAATTTCATGGCTATACAGCATTGCATTACGCTGTAGAAAATGATTGTTTGGACGTTGTCATCGAGCTGTTAAAGAATGGTGCTGATATCACGATACAAAATTACTACGGATGTACTCCAGTTCACTTGGCGTATGAAAAAAAGCTTAATTACCTTATACTCCATATGTTTCAGTATTCTAAAAACAATACCTACGTTGACGTAGCGGACAGGAATGGACGCACGCATTTTCATATTTGTTGTACTTTAGATGCTCCGAATATTATCGAAGGCTTTATAAAGAACGGAGTGGACGTAAACTGCTCGACATTACGTTCCGATTCAGATCCTGGCTTTACTCCATTACATTTTGCAATTAGAGCTCGTAGCCCGGCAACTGTTGAATTACTTTCAAAAAATGGTGCAGATCCTCTTGCAAAGTGTATACGTGGTGTAACTCCACTTCAAATGGCTTGCAACTCCATCGATTCAATTATAGCAAGATTTGTATTAAATAATATCGACTTGACGATTAGAGATGAAGAGAATCGCTTTCTACTGCATCATGTATTTTATAGAAATCCTGACAATTCGATCATTGATTGGATTTTAAACCAAATGAAAGACCAAATTGAAACAGATTATAATTATGGAGATTCTCGAAGGTTATCACTTCTTCATATAGCTTGTTTCAGAGGTAAAACTGACATTGTACAACCTTTACTTGATCAAGATTGCTGTCCTAACAGTCGCATTGTGTTTAAACAGAATGATACCTTTGCTCCATTTGTATTTGGCAACATTAATCCTGGAGTGACGCCGTTGCATATAGCTTTCTATAAAAAAGACACGAGGCTCGCTGAACAGTTGATATTGGCCGGTGCTGATATCAATGCTGAAGATGTCGAGGGCTACACACCGATAGCGTATATTGATTGTTCGAATTGGGGTTTAAGATGGCATCCAAAGCCTGATAATTTAATTTCGGAATTAGATGAGTTCATTGCAAGGCACATAAGTAAATTACGAATTGCTGAACTGTACGTTAGTAGTAACGTTAAGAGAGACTTTACTCAACGTATACGAGACGTTTTCTGCCAGCGTATGTTTACAGAAATAATCGTTGACAAACGTTTGTGTAAAATCGAACTCGAAAAATTGGAACTTATAAAAATAAATGGATGTGCGGAAAATTTGCGCAGTATTCTGCATATAAATGAAAATACATTGTACAAACTTGTTCAGGACAAAGACGTGATAACTTTCTTAAATCCGGAGTACTTGAATAATTTGTCGAAAGAATTTCCTATGTATGGTTTTATGATCAAAGCTCAGGTGAACAAAGGTTTAAGAAGAGCTGAGAGGGTTCGAAAAGCGAAGGATTCTTTAAAAAGTTTGACTGGCATTAACTGGCCTGATACATGTTCTGATTTGATTTTAAAATACTTAGGGATTGAACATATTGAAAATTTGATTTATGCAAACATTATGAAGAAAGATTAAAGAAATTACCAAAAAAAAATCAGCTACGGAGACTAGCACCAAATTGCTAAGCAAATACTAGCAGAACTCAGAATTTGCTGGGAAGCGTAGCACAACTCAAGAATTACCCCCCCCCCCGATTTAAATACTCTGAGTTGTGTTAGTCTCCGCGAAAAATGCGCGAGTTGTACTAGTCTGTGCGACAATTTTTCCATTGTACTACTCTTGAAGGGCTATTTGAACTGTGCTAGTCTTTAACTAGGAAGCGACGGTATAATACACGTAGTATTCTATCCTGTTCAAGGAATGTGAAAATATTTTAATAATGAAATTATATAATTAATGTTTAAAATATGCCTCAAGTGTTTACTCTTGTATGTAAATAAAAGCTATATACTTGCATCATGACTGTATACTGTTCAATGTAAGACGTTAAATGATATCATAGTTTAATTAAATGTTGACAATTTCTGTGAACCTGCTACTCTCTTTACCTTTCAAGTCGTTATGATTATTGTGTTTGAAATAAATTGATTTTCACAATATTCAAAGCTCTTGATTTTTCAAAACCTCTTCTAGTGACTCGTTGAAATATATTTATTTATACATATTTATTTATACATATCAGGTAGGTACACGCATAATGTACTATTTCCTACTTACGTGCACAAAGTTCGATTTTGCGAACGCATATGCGTGTGCAAAGTGTCACCTTTCCCACACGCTGAGATAAGCGTGCGGGAATGTAGCTGAGCGTGCGGGAATGTAAAACGCGTGTGCGTGCATTGTGTCACTCGCTTCGCTCGGGCACAAACCCGCTCGCCCATATGCGCACACTAGTTTGACTTCCCCACGCTCAGCTATACTTCCCCGCACGCTCGGCTGCTTTCACCCATACTCTTCTTAGCGTCTGGGATAGTGACACTTTTCACGCGTATGCGTCTGCAAAATTGAACATTGGGCACATCAGTAGGAAAAATAGTATACGATACTCGTGCGCACGTAGGTCATCCCGCACGAGCGAAGCGAGTCGGGAACGACCTACATTGCGCACTCGTATCGTAATGTACTAATATAGTTAGAGGGAGCGAGATATAGGCGCCTCGACTGTTGAGTGAGCGCGCGTTGGGTGAGAGAGAGAGTGAGAGTGAGAGAGAGAGAGAGAGAGAGAGAGAGAGAGTGAGAGAGAGAGCTGACGAATGCGCTGTCGTTCAAATGCGCAGAAGATCCTCTCCCCCTACTTTCCACGGCCGATGCTAGCTTAGAAGCAACGGTTTCCACACCCCAAATTCCTGCTGTAGCTATAGCAGAAGAAAATCGACAGTAGTAGCCTTATGTCAGTGATGATGACGCTCTGTGTTTAGGGGCGTATAACCTGTGAGTTTTTCTTGAATCTTTTATTTATCAACGAGAGCAGAATTATAATAGACGTAAGATTGAAGCCGTCATCAATAAATACCCTGCCCAGTATATAGTCATTGAAAACTAAAATAGGTGCATATATAACGAAAATAGCTGCGCTTCGGAAAATTCTCATGCAATGGACGCTTCGGTATATCGACTGAGAAATCACAGTGACGTGCCTATATAGCTACTTCATAGTACTGGATGGGCTGGATGGATTGGATGTTTCTAATATAATTTAAGGTCAGTTATTTACATTTATATTGATTTTCAAAAGTCTTGTACTAATTTATGTGCATAAAATAATATAGTATTTAGTAAAATAGTATTTAGTAAAAAAAAGTGAATTTTTATATCCGCTCATTTTACACACATGAGGGTCGCAGTGAAGCCAGTTTAGCTGATCCGCTATCACACGGAGTCATAATATACATATAGGTGTATAAAGTTTATAAATGCGTAGTGCAAACACACGGCGCGTAAAGTGCATATACTGTACGCCAGCTCCGGCCGGAAACTACACTATACGCATTTTACGCTCCTCGTGGAGAAAAGTATACTATATATGGACCAAGGGAGTATAAAAGTAGAGAATGTCTCAGATCGCATATAATTTTCATAAAATATTACTCCCTTGGTGCATAATGTACTATTAAATTTTATTCTAAAATTGCCCTTTACGCGCACTGAAACTATTATAGTCGTGGGAGAAATAAATATTTTGTGCACTTGTCACGTAGCATATACAATAGCCGATAATTTGAAGGAATAATTCGGCGCACTGATCGTGAGCCGCGTTCAACTATTATAAATATTTGATTTTATATTAACATTTCTTAAATATATGTGCATTAAATATAAATATTTTTTTTCAGATTTTTCACACGTTTATTTAACATGAGTACTATAAATCTTGAGCCGTTTGACCAAGATGATCCGCGTCTGTTTCAAGATGCCTGTAGACGAGGCAACCTAACAAAGATTAAAGAGTTCCTGAAAGCAAAATACTGTTATCCTGCCGACACCAACAGTGCCGTCAATTCAAGATTTGGCATAGAAATTTCTGGCTACACGCCACTGCATTTTGCAGTAAAATATAAAGATTTAGACGCTATAATTTATCTTCTGCAGGAAAGTGCAGATATTACTAAAAAAAGTACTAATTCTTGGACTCCGGTTCACCTCGCATTTTATAATTCAGATTATGATTTAGTATCCACAATGTTTGAATATTGTTCAAATTTGAGTAGATTCTTCAATATAGAAGACAATGCAGGGCTTACGTTCTTTCACATATGCTGTGCTTTGAGTGACCCTGCAGTTATTGAGAAGTTCATCACAAACGGAGCAGAAGTAAATTGCCCAGTTCGCACTAGCGCTGATGAGTATTCTGGCTTTACACCGTTGCATTTTGCCGTAAAGTTAAAAAATAGCGATGCTCTTATTTACCTTCTGCAAAAAGGTGCAGATATTACCATAAGCAGTACCAACTCTTGGACTCCAGTACACCTGGCATACTACACTTCGAATCATGATGCAGTACATAAAATCTTTAAATATTCCAAAGTTAATACATGCAAGTATGTAATGGACAATACAGGGCTTACACACTTACACGTATGCTGTGCTTTCGATGTCCCAGTTGTCAACAAGTTAATAAACCTTGGAGCAAATGTAAACTGCAGTATTACTCTGTTCGCACATAAGAATCGTGGCTTTACACCACTGCATTTGGCTGTTCAAAACGGTCATACGTCGACGGTAAAACTACTTCTCGAGAATAGCGCCAAAATTCATCTGAGATGCGCAAGGGGACTCACCCCGCTCCATGTAGCATGTCAACGATGTGACTTATCGATCGTTAAGTTACTGTTAGCATATGACTATGATCAAGGGACTTTGATAATCAAAGACAACAAAGGCCATATCCCACTACACTTAGCATGCGAAAACTCTAATGGCTTGGCAGTCGTCGAATTACTTACGACATATGACACTGATCTGAATAGTCTGAGGACCAAAGATAGAAAAGGTTTCACTGCACTTCACCATGCTGCTGAGCACGGAAGTGTAAGTATTCTGGAGTTTTTGATAAAACTGGGCGCATCGACGCATGAGACTAACCATGACTGTGAGACTCCGTTTGACGTAGCTGTAAAGAATAGGCAGTATGGAGTTGTAGAGGCAATGTTGCCACATCAGGGCAAGAATGAAGATGGGACACCTATTAGCTTCTCTGCTGTCTGTGACTTGAATGACTTCCATCACGCTTGCAGTCAAAAAAATTTAAACCATATCAAGATATTTTTGAAGCATGGATTCTCAATTAATAGTCATGCTGAAAAATTTCGTGGCAATACACCATTACATTTCGCGGCGATGAATGGAAATTTAGACATCGTAAGGTATTTGATAAGTGAAGGCGCTTCGAAGCACGCGAAGAACCATAAAAATGAGAGTCCACTGGATCTAGCCGTAAAAAATGGACAGTATGAAGTTGTTGAGGCAATTATATCATCACAGGGGGAAAATGAAGAAGGGACACAACATGTTAGCTTCCCTGCTGTAAGCTTACATGTCTTTCATGATGCTTGCAGACAAGGAAATTTGGACGATATCAAGAGATTTTTAAGTCACGGATTCTCGGTAAACGATAAATTCCATGGCTTTACACCATTGCATCACGCTGTAGAAAGTGAACGTTTTGACATTGTCACCTATCTGTTAAGTCAGGGTGCTGATATCACGATAAAAAACGACTACGGATATACTCCAGTTCACTTAGCACATCGAAAGCAGTTGAAGCATTGTAAAATACGCGAGATATTTGAACATTCTAAAATCAATACCTACCGCAACGTAGCGGACGAGAACAGACTCACGCATTTTCATATTTGTTGTACTTTAGATGCTCCTGACATCATCAAAAGCTTTATAAGTCACGAAGTGGACCTTAACTGCTCGACGTCACTTTCCGATGCCAATCCTGGCTTTACTCCACTACACTTTGCAGTTGAAAACGGCATTTGTTCGATTGTTGAATTGCTTTTAAAAAATGGTGCAAATCCTTCCTTAAAATCTACAGATGGATTATTGCCGCTTCACCTGGCCTGCAACTCTGATTCTGAATCTCTAGTGAACTTATTATTTAATCATGGTGCTGATTGTATGGTTCGAGATAACAAGAATCGCCTTCCACTGCATTATGTATTTTATAGAAATCCTGGCAGTTTGCTCAATGATTTGCTTTTAGAGCGAATTCCAACAGATTATTATAATTATGCAGATGATCAAAGGTTATCAGTACTTCATATTGCTTGTTTTAGAAGAAAAGAGGAAATTGTAGAACGTTTGCTTGACGGAGGTTGCTGTCCTAACGAACGCATTACGTTAAATAAGAAATATAGCGATCGTAGATTCGTGGCTGGTAAGCTGCATTCTGGGGTAACGCCGTTGCATATAGCTCTTTATGTAAACGACTCGATAATCGCTGAACAGTTGATATTGGCCGGTGCTGATATCAATGCTAAAGATGACGAGGGCCGCACACCGTTATCGTATCTTAATTTTCATCTATCAAATTCAAGAAGTATCCAAAACTTAAATACGAACATGACTATATTAATTGCAAACCACGTTAAGAAATTAGTAACTGCTAACCTGCATGTTAGCGAAGAACTTAAGAAAGCCTTTTCAGAAAGTGAAATGAGAGCAATTGGTTTAGTGAATTCTACGGTCCAGAAAGGAATCATCGATGATCTTTCGCTTATAAGCGAACTTGAAAAAATGAAAAACGTGATAATACCTGATGAATTAGATTTATACAGCATCCTGCATAAAAGTGAAACGAAAATGTCTAAGCTCGTTAGGAACGAAAATGTAATAACTTTCTTAAACTCAAGATTTTTAGATAATATTCATTTGAGGCAAAAATTTCCTTTGTACGGTTATATGGTCAAAGCTCAGGTGAACAAAGGTTTGAGAATAATTGCTAGGATTCAACAAGCAAAGGATTCTTTGAGTTGCTTTGCAGGTATCAAGTTACCTGATCTCTGTTCTGAACAAATTTTTCATTATTTATCTGATGAAGATCTTGAAAATTTAATTGATGCAAATTTTCAGCAGTAAAAGTTGTTAAAAATACAAAGAGTGAATTAGACTTTAAAAAATAAAGCTGTTTTATTACATGTAAGATATTTTAAGGACTTAAAGTAATAAAAAAAAAATGTAAATTGCACTAAAGTTTTTCAATTTTTTTTTTAAACCTCTACACCAATGACCGATTGAGATGTATTTGTAATGATATATTTTAAGTTTGATAAACTTCATGTACTCAAAAACTGGAACGTCAGGTACACACTTCCTACGCGCTCGAGAGAGAGAGAGAGAGACATCTCGACGCCCCTTTTAAGATCGGTATGGAAAATTTTACTGCAGAAAGCGGAGAAGCGCATCGTCGTTCAAACGAACAGAAAATCTCTCTTCTTCCCCTCTCCCCCTGTCCCTCCACCACCGACGCTACCGCTTAGAAGCGTCTGTTTCCACCCCCCCAAATACCTACCAGTATAGCCTCGTGTCAGTGTATTGTTGACGCCCTGTGTCGGAGCGCATAGCTTGTGAGTTTTTTCTTGAATCTGTTATTTAGCGACGAGAGAAAAATTACAGCCGTGTGAAATCGAAGTTTTCACCAATAAACCGTTTGCCCAGTTTAGTCATTGAAAATTGAAAGAGGTGTGTGTATATATAACGAAAATATATATCCTGTGCTTTGGAAAGTTAATGGCCGCTTCGGTATATCGACTGAGAAATCACAGTGACGCGCGCATATAGCCACTTCATAGTACTGGGTGGGCTGGGTGGATTGGATGTTTCTAATATAATTCAAGGTCGGTTATTTACATTTACATCGATTTTTTTAAATAATCATTTTCTTGCACTAATTTACTTGCGTAAAATAAGCAGTATATATAGTATATTTCGTAACAAAAGTGTGCAAAGTTGTAAATCCACGCGTTTTGCACACGTGAGGAGCTGATCCACTATCACACGGAATTTTATATATGAAGTTTATAAATGCGTTATGTGCAAACGTTATTTTTTGAAATTTTATTTTAAAATTGCCCTTTACGCACACTAAAACTAGTTGTGGAAGAATCGAATATTTTTTGCACTTTGTTCTGTATAAAGCATAATAGTGTAAATCAGAGGTAGTTGGCTGCAATTAATATTATCGAATCATCAGCTTTACTCCTAAGTGATTTTCTTTTACCAATCTTTTTTAATCATTCACTTTATTAACAATAAGTCACCTAAAGAAATATCGTAGTGTGTAAAAATTGTATAATTTTATAAAGTGAATATGGTAATTTTTTGTAATTATTTTGTTTAATACCGAGAATATAGTCTCAGTCCCTTTAACTATATTAATAAATTGATTTCACATTAAGATATCTATTAAATATGAGTATTAAATATAAATATTGTTTTTTCCAGGTTTTTCGCACGTTTATTCAACATGAGTGTAATTCTTGATCCGCTTGAGCAAGACGATCTGTGTCTGTTTCATGATGCCTGCAAACGAGGCAATTTAACGAAAATTGTGAAGTTACTACAAGCAGTACCTAACAGGATCAGCAATCGAGTCGATTCAACATTTGGCGTAGAAATTTCTGGCTACACGCCACTGCATTTTGCAGTAAAATACAAAAATATAGACGCTCTAATATATCTTCTGGAGAAAAATGCAGATATCACCATAACAAGTGCTAACTCTTGGACACCAGTTCACCTTGCATTTTATAATTCAGATTATGATTTAATATCCACAATATTTGAGTATTCCAAAATTAATACATACGTCAATGCAAAAGATAGTGCAGGGCTTACACACTATCACATATGGTGTGCTCTGTGTTTTCCAATTCTACAAAAGTTTACAACAAATGAACAAGACATAACTAATCATCAAGTTTCTTTGCTTGCTGATAAGTATTCTGGCTTTACACCTTTGCATTTTGCCGTGAAGTTTAAAAATAGCGATGCTCTAATTTACCTTCTGAAGAAAGGTGCAGATATTACCATAAAAAATGCCAACTCTTGGACTCCAGTACATCTGGCATACTATACTTCGAATGATGATTTAGTACATAAAATCTTTGAATATTCTGAAGTTAATACGTACAATTCTGTATTAGACAATACAGGGCTTACGCACTTTCACGTATGCTGTGCTCTGAATGTTCCAGTTGTAAAAAAGTTCCTGAACTGTGGGGCACCGGTAAACTGCTTTGTTTCTCTGTTAGCAAATAAGAATCGTGGCTTTACACCACTGCTTATGGCTGTTCAAAATGGTCATACGTCAATGGTAAGACTACTTTTAAATTCTATCGACGACAGTCTTCATCTGAGATGCGCAAGGGGATTCACCCCGCTGCATGTAGCATGTGAAAGTGGTGACTTATCAACTGTAGAGTTGCTGTTAACGTATGACCCTAATCCAAGGACTTTGATGCTCAAAAATAATAGTGGCCTTATCCCACTGCACGTAGCATGCAAAAATTCTTCGAACTTGTCAGTCGTCAAATTACTTTTAACATATGACGCTGATTTGAACAGTCTAAAGGCCAAAGATGACAAAGGATTCACTGCACTTCACCATGCTGCTGAGCACGGAAGTGTAAGTATTCTGGAGTTTTTGATAAAACTGGGCGCATCGACGCGAGAGACTAACCATGACTGTGAGACTCCCATTGACGTAGCTGTAAAGAATAGGCAGTATGAAGTTGTAGAGGCAATGTTGCCACATCAGGGCAAGAATGAAGATGGGACACCTATTAGCTTCTCTGCTGTCTGTGACTTGAATGATTTCCATCACGCTTGTGGTCAGAAAAATTTAAACCATATCAAGATATTTTTGAAGCATGGATTCTCAATTAATAGTCATGCTGATTCAAACGTTGCTGAAGAATTTCGTGGCAATACACCATTACATTTCGCGGTGATGAATGGAAATTTAGACATCGTAAGGTATTTGATAAGTGAAGGCGCTTCGATACACGCGAAGAACCATAAAAATGAGAGTCCACTGGATCTAGCTGGAAAAAATAGACTGTACAAAGTTGTTGAGGCAATGATATCATCACAGGAGGAAAATGAAGACGAGACACAAGATGTTAGCTTCTATACTGTCGTAAGTGTGGATGGCTTTCATGATGCTTGCAGACAAGGAAATTTGAATGACATCAAGAAATTTTTAAGTCACGGATTCTGGGTAAACAAAAAATTCCATGGCTTTACACCATTGCATTACGCTGTAGAAATTGAACGTTTTGACATTGTCACCTATCTGTTAAGTCGCGGTGCTGATATCACGATGAAAAACGACTACGGATATACTCCAGTTCACTTAGCGCATCGAAAGCAGTTGAAGTATTGTAACATACGCGAGATGTTTCAACATTCTAACATCAATACCTTCTTCGACGTAACGGACGAGAACGGACTCAAGCATTTTCATATTTGTTGTACTTTAGATGATCCAGAAATCGTCGAAGACTTTATAAAAATCGGAGTGAACATAAACTCCACGACGTTACTTTCCGATGCCAATCCTGGCTTTACTCCACTACACTTTGCAGTTGAAAGCGGCAATAAGTCAATTGTTGAATTGCTTTTAAAAAATGGTGCATATCCTAATTCGAGATCTACAGATGGCTTAACGCCGCTTCACCTGGCCTGCAACTTTGATTCTGAATCTCTAGTGAACTTATTATTTAATCATGGTGCTGATTGTATGATTCGAGATAACAAGAATCGCCTTCCACTGCATTATGTATTTTATAGAAATCCTGGCAGTTCGCTCAATGATTTGCTTTTAAAGCGAATTCCAACAGATTATCATAATTATGCAGATGATCAAAGGTTATCAGTACTTCATATTGCTTGTTTTAGAAGAAAGCCGGATATTGTAAAACGTTTGCTTGACGGAGGATGGTGTCCTAACGAACGCATTACGTTAAATAAGAAATATAGCAATCGTACATTCGTGGCTGGTAAGCTGCATTCTGGGGTAACACCGTTGCACATAGCTTTTTATCTAAACGACTCGAGAATCGCTGAACAGTTGATATTGGCTGGTGCTGATATCAATGCTGAAGATGATGAGGGCCACGCACCGTTAGCGTATCTTAATGCATATCAGAACAGCGGAAGGAATCTCTCGGATCCAATAAGGCTCGGAAACATAAATCAGAGATTAGTTGTGCCAATTGCAAACCAGGTTATGAAATTAGAAACTGCTGACCTGCATGTTAGCGAAGAACTTAAGGAAATCTTTTCAGAATATGCGATAAGAAGCTTTTGTTTATTGAATCGTACGGACCGGAAATTAATCAATGAATCTTTGTGCCTAAACGAACTCAATCAAATTAGAAAAGTAAAAATACCTGATGAATTAAATTTGTACAGCATCCTGTTTAAAAGTGATTCAAAAATGTCCAAGATCGTTAAGAACGAAAAAGTGAAAAATTACTTAAACCCAAAGTTTTTGGATATCGTGGTGAAATTATTTCCTCTGTACGGTCCTATGATCAAAGTTAAGGTGAATACAGGTTTGAAAAAAGCTGCTAGAATTGAAAGAGCAAAGGATTCCTTGATTTGTTTGACTTGCATTAACCTGCCTGATCTTTGTTCTGAACAAATTTTAAGTTATTTATATGATGAAGATCTTGACAATCTGATTACTGCAAATGTTCAGCAGTGAAAATTAAAAAAGTCATTGAAAAATAAAGCTGTTTTATTATGTGTAAAAATTTGATCTTGAATTATATACCTTTAGAAATTATATAGTTTTACCTACTGAACAAAACGAAATATTTCATCGTGGTTATGCAACTTTATATGAGTTAAAAATAAAATTCAATTTATAAAAATACGATGTGTGTGGCCTTTTGATTATTTTATACAAAAATCCCATTTCTTCCCCGAGATACTTGACAGTCATCTATTACGGGTGGAATAGATGGCGTGTGGCGTGTCCTTGCAGCATACTTTAGTGCACTATATATCAGAACTAATTAGAATGTCTACTAATCAGAAGTTTCACCAAACGTCAAATAGAAACATTCTCGTATATACATGTATAGTTATCCAAAATTCATAAAAAAAATAACTCACCACAGGACAAGCTATTGCACCGATGACTGAGGTAAGAGCCATGAGACTGATGACACCACAGATGAAGATAGTTCGATGCTGCTTGTTGTGCACGAGCATCGACGAGGAGTGTTGCAGAAAGGTAGGAAGACTCTTGAACTCGTCAGCCATCACGAGAATCGACGAGGCGATCAGCAGCAACGTCGTCATGCTCAGCGCTACCAGCAGCACCGTACAGCTGAAGTATCAATAAAATTTATTTAGAAAATTAATTCTTTAGTTCGCACATTATACAATTTATAAATTTGGTATTTACTCGGGTAGAATAATCGCTTGGCAAACGGCGATAAAGAGCCAGATGACGAAGCAACAGATCATGTTGGACTTGAACATATCCTCGCGTAGCTGACGAAACTAAGAGCAGAAAATTTCGTTTAAAAGAGTAGCAAAAATGTGTACGTAAAAAGACGGTTAATATAATACCTTGGACTCAAGGCTCTCGTCGTTGTACCGCAGCGTCCAGGGATTAATATTGGCCAGTCGCATACGCTTGTTACTGACGGACTCAATGCCACCTTTGGTTGTCTTCTCGTTGCCGGAACCTCGAGTCACCTGCTCGCTCTTGGCCGAACCTGCGTCGTCCTCCAGATAGTCTGATTCTAAGTTACTCACCGACGTCGCGCTGTTCAGCTAAAAATTTACATCACAATGAGGCTCTTTAGACACAGTCGAATTAAAAAAACAACTTTCAGATCGATTTCATAAGCAACTTAAAGTACTTTTTCAAAAATCATCTTACATTCTCAAACGGTATCTCAGGCGTCCAGTCAACCCCGATATCGTCCTCGTTAGCGTTAGTATTAGCATTAGCACCACCTTGAGTACCAGAATTCGCTGTAGCAGGATTTCCACCGGTTGTCAGAGAGTTTCCCATCTTAAAGCTCTTTCTAGTGCGATTGGCTGGGTTATCAGGATGTTCACCTTCTGGCCAGATCTTTGGTCTAGACGAGTAGCGACGACGTGAACGAAGAGGCTCTACTTGCTTGATTAAATAAGTGTCGACATCCCGGTCCCTTAGGTAGTTGTCGCGCTCGATGCCATTACCCGGTTCCACTTCGTACACGTCGTTCAGGCACTTGAGCGTATCTGCTGAGATGTGGACTCGCCTATGGGATTCGTTAGTATGATTACACTTATGTACAAGCTTAATCGAATAATATACTTGTACGATTAAGACCTACCCAGGAATACCACCACTCTCCAGATGGTTCGCCAGGGTGACATCGTAACTCCACACATCAAACTGCCACTTTCTCAGTCCCAAAACTCCGCACAAAACTGATCCACTGTGTATACCGATTCGCATGTTGAGATCGACTTTGGTGGTATAACGAACGTCTCGGATAGCTTTGATCATGTGCAAACCCATCTCAACACAACAGTGCGCGTGATCTGAACGAGCTACCGGTAGACCACAGATGCAGTAATAACAGTCGCCGAGAAGCTTAATGCGAAGGCAATGATTTTCAGCTGACAGTTTGTCGAAACGAGCGAACAGGTCGTTCAGAACTTTAACAAGCTCTTGAGCACTGCATTGACTGGCCAGTGCTGAAAGTACGATTTTAAATCTTATTGTCAGCTTTACAATAATTATACATTTTTTGTAAAAGCTGATCATAATAAAAATTTACCTGTAAAGCCTTTGATATCAGCGAAAAGTATACTGACATTTTCGTAACGGTGGATGTATATTCGATGGAACTGATTCGGAGTGAACGATATTGGCCCACCTCGAGCCGTTTCTCGAGCAATGTCTCGTATCATCTCTTTAGCCACAAAGTCTGGTAGTACTGGAAACAAAAAATGACAAGAATAATTAAGTACTCGTACAAAAGCAACCGATCATTCGAATCCCACATCATCACGCAAAAGCTCACTCTTCCATCTATTTTCGCGCCTTCTCTTATATGTACACATACATCGTGGGATCGATCGAGGCTTTTTTCGAGCTACATCTCACAGGTGTACATCACATACACGTAAACCCACTTGTATATGTATATAAAACACAGCAGATGAGCAGCCACAGAGGCAATCGACTGAGAATGTCTAGTGACCCTCTTGACACACGGCTGAGCAAGCTTGCACGGGCCAATAAGCTCCTCGGTCGCATCTATAGGGCAGCTCGTGTACTCGATTATACTTGTGTGTATATACCATCAACGATATGGTATTGCAAGGGTTTTTTTGGTTTTGTTTGATGACTCATTTTTCTGGCGGAGATCGAAGATTACTGTTTTTCGATTTATGGATCGACCTTGATTTTCGTATTGGATAAATAATTAAGCTCGGACTATCAACCCTCCAAACGAGATAAATCATCGACAAACACAAAATTGCATAATCGTCACTTTCCCTCACAGATTGGATTCTCATTATAGCGTTCACTTTTCCACCGCAAACTCGCCGCACATCGATTGACGCGAGCATCAAGCGAAAAAAAAAGGAGGAACGTGTAGCCCGTGTATAAATAAACCCATTGCAGCTGACTTTACTTTATTATATATACTACCGGCAGAACAATCGTTTTAAATGACGCGCTGTAATTTCTGTTTTGAGTATACAGCATGATTAGAAAAAAAAAATCGGTTCAAGAGAACGCTATACCTGACAGCAAAAGCTTCTCCTGTCTGTTATTCTCGTTTTGTGTTCTCTGCCGAGTCTCCATAGACCGATGCGTCTCAAGAAATGCCTGACGCTGTCCTCGATCGGTAAGATACTTGGTGTACATTCCTGCCAGATTCACAGCTATGCACAGCAGGATGTTGGCTGCTACCATTCGTGAGACGCAACCGAGATCCTAAAATTAATGAGGAATGTTTAAATATTTTAAATCCATTAATTTTAACTTAATTTGATAAAGAAGAAATCAAGATGAACAGACCTCGTGATGCCGATCGTCGTTAAGCAAGGTGATGACAGCGATCAACAGGTGTGTAAATGCAGTTCCGAAACCGGCAAGAACACACCACCTAAGTGGCAATGGTAGCATAGCGTAAGGCGCGTACACGACGAACAGTATATACCACATCAGTCGCTGCTGCGTCAGGAAGTTTAAACCGGCAACTATGAAACCTGCAATAGACATAAAGAAAGTGTTAAATAATTTTTTTGTAATTTTTCAAGTATTTTGATGTATAAATTTATGATTCTTTTATATCGAAGAATGTCTAAAAACTCATTCCACAACATCCTCCAAATAACAAACTATTCAACTCTTATTAATGGAACAAATAAACATCGCGACGACAATCGTATGCAGTAAAGCCAAAGCCGACAAAACAAGGCGTCAAGAATCTCATAACGATTCCATCCGCCATTTATTATTCTAGAGCCGATGAATCGCTCGACTCGCAAACAGAGAGAGAGAGAGAAAGAGAGACAAAAGAAACAAAAAGTATATACAACGAGAGAGTATAGCCACTCGAGCGAGAAGAGCCATTCAATTAATCGAGAACCAGTGCCCCTCGCGCTCGAGCGAGCTTCCATTTGACAAAGTTATAACATGGGAACGACGACGGCCCTCTGTGCACTTTTCGTTGACGTGCACTTACTGCTATACTACATAGGAAAAAATGTTACATTTTCCACAAAGTGGCATTAAGTCTACGCGTTGAAAGAGAATAATTTTATACAATGTTTCGAGAGTATAAAGGATTCACTGAGCGCAAGCTCGACATTTTATTAGGATGATTAAAGACTCGATCGTCATCATCGAGTTGGTCGATCGGTTAGCGTTCTTAAAATAGACTCGAGCTCTGATTTAAAAATCGGATGATGAATCGGTATATATAAAGTTGTATAGAGGATTCGATAATCCAATCGGAAGCTATATAACGATGGTTAATCCAATAAATAGCCATTATATCGTTATCAATCTTCTGAAACTTTCTTACCACGAGCATCATTGTCCAGAGAGTGCTTTTCTAACGCGATAAACACGAAATCAATTATCAAGAATATCGTAGCTTCCATAATGATAAATTCTTAATGGCCACTCAGAGAGCCGCAACTTTTGTCCCCTTGAAAAGCTAATCGATGAAAACTCGATTACTCTTGGCAAATGCGTTCGGTGTACACTTTGTAACTCAATGGCTCTTGGAAAAATAGTCAATGCTATACGTATAGTAAACGAAGGACAAAGAAGCAAAAATTTTTTTTTTATTTTTGGTTTTGTATATACCTTGAGAGTTGATGAGAAGCCAAGTGAATATGGAGGCCCAGTAGAGATAGTTGTTGGAGAAACATCTCCACCAACCAAGTGCGCAAACGACAACGTTCGAGAGAACGCTGCAGGTCGACCAGGCCAGGGACTCGACCAAACCGCCACTTCGCTCGTTCCGACGCCACAGCCAGATCGTCATCAGGCAGATCTGCAAAGTTGTATTTTATGTGGATGTTAAACTCGATTTTTTATAATTTTGTAACGATATAATTAAATATCTATTATTGAATGGCATATCGATTTTTGAGAATAAAAATTGAAAAATATAAGGCGTTCTGACGTAAGTGATTCGAATTTTTTTTCTAGTAACCTCAATTGCATTTATAATGCTAAATTTATAATGAATTACATCTAATATTTTTACCTTACCTTTAACCCCAAATCGATGATGTTGAGCATAATCAACGACTTTTGTCGCTGTCGACTCGAGTACTGCAGGTAGGAATTTTCTAGTTGTTTATTGTGAAAGCTATTCGTTAACGATGGACAAAATATTCCTTTGTACTTCACGCCTTTCTTAAAAACATCTATAACAAAGAAATTCAAATTACCGTTCTACAAAAAATCATATTTTCTCAAAACATACCTTCCTTATCGGTGTCCGTCTGTTCGTTGCCAGGAAAAACAACGTCGGTATCGTTAGACGCATCGGACGACTTCTTGGTACGTTCGTCCATCTCCTGAGCCTCTTCCTCGATACCCATACTCGGTTTTCCCTCCTCCCAAGCGGCCAGGCTTTCGCGGCCCAGCCGCTCCGACGTCAATTTTTTCACTGCTTTGATCCATAGCTGCTTCCTTGGCGAAATGGCCAACCTGTTTGATTGATGACGAGATTGTTTACTACTTGATTTTTATATGAGGAAAGTGATGATTTTTTTCAGGTTGATGAATTTTAAGTTGTTTGGGTTTGGTATATATAATGAACGATAGTTTTTGTTATTTCTGATGACAGAATGCAGTTTTGTGTTATTTTTGAAACTTTTATCGATTAAATGAGGAAGAGAGCGAGAGATATTAAAATTAATGGAATTTTTTTTTAAATAAGCGATTTAAATTAGTTTCAGCCCATGCAACCATTGATCAGCTTTGACACCTCGGAATTTCTAAAGTCAAGACATTCGGATGAAGTCATCCATCGAAAAGTGCTTTTGGCGTTCGAACCGGCCTGTCAATCCCCGCAGCCGGAATTCTTATCAAAATAAACTAAAATATTCTATCGCACCAGTCGTGGTATTTAAATAGTCCGCGTCACGAGTCCACTACTGAGGATATAGATGAACCGTCATAATAGGTATACATAATTAGTTTCATGTAATAACAATTATATCGGGCTTACAAATGCGTATGTACATTACTTGATTAATTATTGTAATACTGATGAGTGAAATAGTGGAAAGGCAAACGCTACGATAATCAATATTCAATTCCGATCAATTGTCGATACATCCTTTTGAAGTAGCGCAAAAAAAAAGCAGACGCATCAACGATATTCGTATGCGTGAAAGCCTATATCGTCCGTAAACAACAATATAATCCCGCTATATGATTTTGAATATATCTCTATAAATTTAATTGCTATAATATACACATGCGTACAATTCTAACACAGCCGTAAAGTTTATATCACCGATAACCCAAAAGCAAAAACAGAATATATAACAGATTGTAAACGTAACATCATTCAAAATTTCTAAAAAAGCACACAAGAAGTCAAAAAAAAAAAAAAAAAAAAAAAAAAGCTGTTTTCGAGGCATCTCTTTTAGCGGTTATTAATACCCTCTAAAAAACATAGTCCGAAAACTGTCCAGATCCACGACGTGTTTGCTCAAGTCCGGTCTCAGACAAGCGTCGGATCGCTTAATTTTCATAAAGCCGCGTCTCGTGGCTATATTTACAGAATACCTACACACACTACACTGCATATCCTCCTACTCTAAAATCATTCTATATTCTGAGAAAATATGATAATTAAGGGGTGTATTTCGTTATACATATTGTCGCTGAAATCTCGACCTTTTTAAATAAAAATTCAAAGCTTATAATTTGAAACTTAATTTTAATGTTCATATACTTATGTGTGATGCTAGACGATATCAATGACCAAAACAAAGCAGTTTTGGACTGGCCCTTTCGCCATTGACTAAACGTTCCGTGTCTATATATGTCGTGTGAAAATAGGTGGCGCATAGGCATTTACCCATTTCCCTCATAACAATATGCGCTTCGAGTCTAGATATATAATGGTGTACCACCAATGCTAAAACTGCCTTGTTTGACCTATTACTTGGGCCGCTCATACTGCTCAGCGATCACGAGGGATTTGAATGAATAAAACAGGGAGGAAACCGATAAGATCCTGCCTCGACCATCTTAATCAGGCTTTTTTAAAGTTATGATTATGAGTCGGTTTTATTTTAGAATACCGTAGGTATGCGGCGAAAAAAAGTGTCGGTGGTATTTATACTGGATATACACAGCACACACGACGGAATTATTATATGCATGTGTGCTGCATCGGCGCAGCGATGACGATTTTGCGGAATTGATACCGGTCCAAGTATCCGAACGCTTAATATTTCACCTCGTTTTCCTCGATTTCTTTTAAGGGTTTCGGACGTAAACGCTTAGTTGCATTAGTTAGTTTTGGGATGTTAATTGGCGGTATATTTGAGCTTGTTTTCGTGACTTTTGGTTTCGCGAGCTATTAATAGATTTTTTTTTTTTTTAAACGCTTAAAACTTGAAATTTATGTAATAGTGTTTTGACAACACTTATACGAGTCTACTAAGTTTACAAAATCAGCTCTATAATGTGTCACACGTATGAATTAGGGTACAACTATTTCCATGAATCATAAACACCTAGAAACATCAAACTAGTCTAAAAATCTAAATAGTTTTGGCAGTCGCTTGACGGTAGACACCGGATGATAAATTCCCTAAATTCCGCTAAAATCCGCCAAAAAGCCGTATGGAAGTGGCTCATTCATTCCAACCTCGAGTATCGCGCATCGAGTTATCAATTTTTACAAGTTCGTCAAGAAAATTTATATATAGTATAATAAGCTACACCTGAAACAAAACTAGACCAACTAATGATATACGACATTTTCCAAAGAGTGATTGACTGCTGTATAGTCGAAAATAAACTATTAGCAGTGCTCTAAATCACCCTAAAATTAGTTTTAATCGCTCCAGTATATAACGCATACGAAGCGCATCTGTCTGCCATAACGAAATCTAAACCGTCATCACCTAACAACAAGCATATAATCAACCCGACATAATCGTATAACTCACTCGTTAATTCCGGCCACATCGCTCTCCAGCATCATGCTCCAGGTCTGTTCTGTAATCATTATCCTCCGGGGCGGCACCTCACTCGGTGCTCACATGTCTCTCCTCCTTCAGCGGCGACTTTGGCCGCGTATGTAGTCTTGTGCTAATTGTCTTTGCTGGTATAGTCTTTCTTTTTTTTTCCGATAATTGACGATCCCTTTTCCGGCGCCTATACTTTCAACTTTTCTTCTTCTTCTTCTTCTTATTTTTGACGTCGACTGTCGTGTCTTCTCGTGTCGACTCTGACGGCGCTATTTTTGGTCCAACGCAAAGGATGATTTACGCGTCGTGGCAGATGTGCGGAGACGATTTCTTTTTTTTTTTCTTCTGACGTGGCGTTGCGAAAGTGCACTTTTTGAATCGATTTAATTGCCTTTGTGAGGGAGTAACGGAGTTCGAAAATTAGCGGACGTTGAACAGAGGCTCCTTTGAAAACAAAATTATTCACACGGATGAGTAATTTTGGCACCGGCAACGACAACAACAAACAATTCGAATTCCTTAAAAATTGATTTATTGCTCTATATTTCTACGATTCATTCAACAGGTGCTGTATCAAAGACTTTTGCACTATCCGCAAAATCCATGCTTAATCGTACAAACTCGTTGAATAACGAAGTATGTCAACGACGTCGAAGCAACATCTTCGTTTACTGCTCGTCACGATATAAAAATTTCAGTGCGCGAGTCAGATGAAAAAAAAAAAATCCCTTTGACAAGTTATTTTTATCCGGCCGCACAACGTGAGGAGAGCAGCGTGCGCAGCATTTCAATAAAATCAATCTCGCATTAAACAAACATTTTTTAATTATAAATCCTTATCGCGACGCTATAACTTCAAGCTCGCGTGTGTATATGTAATCGACTGAATTTATACGTTACTGAATATTAATAAATTGACAATAATACGTCGTATACAATAATGCGTAATTAAAATTCGCAAGACGACATCTCAGAAATATTTAGCGACATAATCCGCTGGCAAAAATTGAGTATTAATAACAATTGAAAGATGGAAAATTTGTATACAGAACGCGCGTGCGTACTTATAACGTCGGTTATTTGAATGCGCGAATGAAATATAATTGTTCGCGACATAATAATTAAAATTATACGCATACGAGGGAAATCGATGCTTTATAATTTTGCGCAAACAATCAAATAACTCGTGTTTCCATTAATATTCTCATTAATCGTCAAGGTTCACGCTTGCATAGAGCCAAACGTTATATATACGTATATAGTATAGGAAGTCAATTTGATTAGAAAACGATCACAGACGCATGACGCGATCGTAATCCTAAAGCAGACGACGCAAGGATTACGTTTACAAGAGCGTCGCGCTTGATCACTTTCTAATCGAGCTTTGCCGTGAGAAAACTAACAATTTTTTTAAGGTATACGTTTTTGGAATGCGTAATAAGCGATTATCGGAAAGAAAGAAAAAGAACGAACAGCAGATGATCGTCAATGTTGTTTTGTGTAAAAATATTTATTTTTAGAGGATTTTGCTTTCCTTGAACTTTTATGCAGATTTGCGTCTTTTTAAATCTTTTTCTTTCAAGTTAAAAATAACCGGGCTCAGATTAAAAACTTTATTTTGACTTTTACGCATATAAAAATAAATATACACAGAAAAAAACTATCTAAACCTTTCATTCCATTTAAAATCCTACCTTTTACCTAAATCAAAAAACTATAACAGAGTCACTAAAACAAACTCAATCCACAATACACTGTTCACCTCCGAATCGAGAACAACCCGATATAATCTCTGAAGCGTCGCACGCGAAACTTGGTGGTAATACCGGGAGCCGCGTCAAGCGGTCGCACGAGTTGGAAGTTCGCGCGCGCGTCTGATGCGACTCTCTCTTCGTTGCGCGCGGAGTATAGCTGCGGTAAATTTAGTCGAGTATTGGCGCCTGCGCAGCTGATCGTTTGAATAACCGCGTTCTTTGCGTGGAGGCTACCAACTTTCAGCTTCTGGAGGATTATTCTAGTGACTTTAGTATAGTGTTTGTTATGACTTAAAATAGTGTTTATTACTAAAATTAATTGAAATCAATGTGTTTACATACTTTGAATTTGTAGCGACTGCAAAGTGTTTGTATGGTGAAATCTTCTGGATGTACTACCATTGTTACAAATACGTAAAAATCAGAATCAATCGCTGGTATATATACAAGGCGTTTATTTAATGGTAAACTAAATCGTGAATAAATGTGTCCACGACAGATACAGTTTTGTCTTCTAGATACCTAATATAAATAATGCAATATTATTTCATAGATGAAACAAATCTTAAAAATTAATAGGAAGTATATACATATTGTATGGATAAACATGAAGCATTTCGAACAATTTCTGGATCACAAACAATAGTTGTGATCGTGAATCTTTTGGGGAAAAATCAGTAAGGTACACATTTTACACTCCGTTTATTTATTAAAATTACTATATCAAAAAATATCAATTCTTATTTTTTGGTTACAGTGTATGTCATCTGACATATTATATATTTTATCTAGCTAAATACAATTCATTTTATCGCGCACAACCGTTTTCTTTTATTTAGAAATAATCATCAAATATTTATATAAATATAATTTAGATAACTAATACTTATATTAGCGTCTCTTATTTAATAAAACCTCAGACTTTGACCTCATCTACTCTGTCTGCTCGGTTTCCGTCGACAAAAACATTTGTATTATGTACACATTTTTTTCCGTTTATTCATTAAAATTACTACTCAAAAAAATGTCGATTCTTATTTTATAGTTACAGTGTATGTCATGACATTTTATCTTTTTTCTAGCTAAATATCATTCACTTTGTCGCGTACAACCGTTTCCTTTTAGTTAGAAATAATCAAAAAATATTTATATAAATATAATTTAGATAAATAATACTATTAGCGTCTTTTATTTAATAAAACCTCAGACTTTGACCTCATCTACTCTGTTTGCTCGGTTTTCGTCGACAAGAACATTTGTAAAATATGAATATCTTTTGTCGGGTCGGTTGTGTCAATTAGTTCTAAACTTAAGACGATATCTCTCGATAGTAGTTTGTCCATATCGCAGGACTTGATGGTTGACACGAGATTTTTGGATACGATCAATTTGTCGAATCTCAAAGTGTCTTCCACAGACCAATCACCCTCCAATTTTGGCGTTATTCCTATAACATATAAAAATTTCCTTTAGTTTTATAATCTTAAAAAATTTGAACTTCAATAAAATAGAGTAATTTATTTAGCAACGTTACTCACCGTGTAATTTTGCTTTAATTGCTAGATATGGTAAATCATAAAACTGATTTTGAAGGGGTTGAAGTAAATCCAAGGTTACAGGTCTATAGTCACCGTAATCACAGAAATAAACGGCGCAGACATTTTTGCTGATGACTTTTGAGACATAAGCTCTGAAAAATTATTACAAATCAAGATTAACTCTTGACCAGAAAATAAATAGGTTTGTTTATTTTAAATGATAAATACATACCGATACCACCGTCCATCATCGTATTTTGCTGCGTACATGTTTCCGACTTTTACAGAGCTTGGCGTAAGAGGAGGACCATTGTACGAATTGCAGACTTTCGAAAGTTCCACCATCAATTTCTAAGAGAAAAAAAAATAAAAATTATAAATTAAAATCTTGATAAAATTAAAAAACTGGTTATCGTGATGAAAAATAATCAATATAATATATACCTCTAACTTTGGAAGATCCAGCAGAGGTTGAATGGTGAAGTTTCCTGGATGAGCTGCCATTGTGATATGCACATCAAAATACGAGTCAACTGGAGGTATACTTGGAGCTTTGAGCGATAACTCTGATCGCGCTCCAATAGACGATCTTACGTTTCTTATCCTGGGTTTCATGTTATTATTGTACTCATCATCTTTGGACCTATAAATTAAGCATAAATCATTTAAAAAATTTTTAAATTTAATTATATGAAATTAATACTTAAGAAAATAAGTAAATTTTGTGTACGTACTGTATTTCTGGTTCCAAGGCTAGCGTATCATTCAGAGAGGCTAAGTAGTTGTTCTCTGTTCTCTTATAAAATTCTACAATAGGAACTTGTTCATACATTCCTACTACTTTCATATAGAACAAATCGCTTTTCGGCGCCAATTTGCGTAAATGCTGTGCCATTTTTATGTCGAAAACAATCGGTGAAATCTTGTGCAGCTGAACCTGTATAGCTTGCCTCGGATAGAGTGTTAGGAGATTACTTAATTCTTTAAGTAGAACTAACTTTCCCCTGTTGACTTGGATAGTAGTTCCAACGTCAATGCACATAACTTGCGCCTCATTTTCGTTAATAATTATAGTCACTTTGACTCGATACCATTTTTTATCCTCTGGATTTTCTGTAATGTATATTTTTGTCAGGTCGAACCTCGACACTGGTTTTAACTTGAAATGAGATTTGTTTAAACAATCTTTAGTTAATTTGCCCATTAGATCGTTTAACAAATCTAATCCCGTGGACTTCAGCTGAACAAAAATTGCCTTCTCAGAGACGTTCGAAATGAACGCTTGTTGCGCTGTATTTTCCTACAAAGTTTTAGGCACACAATTAGTACTTTTATAATAATTATATAGATAATAAATGGTTCCAAGTGCTTACCATTCCAATTTTAGAGTTGGGGTCGAGAATGCGCATAACTTCATCATTGACGTTCATCTCATCTTCGAGATAAAGTTGAGCCGAGACAGGGTTCACGTATCTTTCTTCGTTATACATCCGCTCAAATTTCATATTTTTTACAAGAACTGTCTTATCTACGAGCATCTCTTCCAACAATGCTTGTATTTCTTCATAAAGTGCAAAATCTTCCAACCCCGTCAGTGATAGTAGAACCGACTGCGCTGGCAACACGCAGAATTCAGGTTGTAAACTACGCAGACGTGTTACTGGGAAGACATCTTCGTCTCCTCGATCGATGAAGAAGACAGTGGCTTGTTGAGATTCCGGATCAACCTTGATGCAGCGCACTCTGTGATACCACTCAGAGTCAAGGACCGCATAATATTTGCCGGGAACGATCGTAGGGACAGGTGAGTTGTGGACGTCATACCACGTTTTCATCTCCTGTGCAAGTTCGTCTTTCTTGTCCTAAAATATTCAATGCACATGAAATTAGTTTTCTACATAATTATAAATCGATGTAGATTACTGTAATATTAAAATTAAGTGTCAAAAACTTACACTGTGATCTTCATCAATTATAACACCCCATATGTCAGTAGTTCCGTACACCACATAAACGTGGAGCCAAAATTCATCCATGTTCTTCAGCTGCAAAACTTCAGGTTCTTGATTTAACGGAGGAGAATGAGCGCGTGGACTGCTTGGTCGTTTGTCGTTGGCTTTCCTCGATAATGGACTCAATATAGACTGATTTTTTGCACCTACGTGAATACTTGTCTTCGGTACTGGAGGCGTTGGTTGCTGAGGCTTCTGATGAGGTGAAGTCATGGGCGGTGTGATGAGTTTCTGCATCCGCGGTGTCGGAGGTGGCGTTATCGGGTTTCGCCTCAACGGAGTCGGTGACGTCCTAGTTGCATAATCGTAACTATTGCTACGCGCTGGAATAGTGTACGCCGTAGGTGACGGTGTTGGCCTCCTCTGTGGCTCGGTAGAAAATGACCTTGTGTAACTGAAATGAAGGAAGGTGGTTAATTGTTTAAGTGACCATAAAACAGCATCAATTAAATCTGTACAAATTATTAAACTTACCTGTTATTGGATGCATTTAATCGGTTCTGTATACTCGATAGATTTGGCACATTCATTCTGTTGTTAGTCGGCTGAGGACGATTGTTTGGGTGGGTTCTGCGCTCAGGGTTGAATCCGGGGTTGTGCCTATTATAAGGGTTCCTAGGTTTCTTTGGTTTTGACTGTTGTAGTGCCACCATCCTAGCAATGTGCGCAGTGTTCTCTGTAGGCAAAACTTTCACCCCCGTCATCCCGTTTTCTTGAAAAACCTGCAAACCGGGAATCTTGCGCAGCATTTCCTCCAGATTTTGAAATTTGAAGGTTCTGTAAGGTATATATTTACCTTCGAGCTTCCTAACGTCACCTGAAAGGTTATAGAAATTTGTTTGATTGTAATACTGTTGAAATAAGCGAGTTTAACACGATAGATTGAAACGTTTTATAAAAGATAATGAAGAATGAGATCCGATATCCCATAAAAAAACGATTGAAAGAAGCAAAATTATTATGTAAAGTTCGTTGAATATACTTAAAAATAATAAAGGAAAACTTACGATTGATTTTATAGGGCGTGAGTGGTGTTTTGGATGTTATGATGCACGACCGAATAATCGAGGCCCAGTTTTTCCACTCGTTCTCCATGTTGGTCATTTTGGGGGCGCAAGGCCCTCACAGTCACGAACAAAGTGACGAACGACTCTCAGTTCGATCTGAAAAAAATAAGAAATTCTTCAGTATAGTTGTTGGTTTTGTTGTTGAGACGGTCGTAAATCAAGCATAACCGCCGCGTTCAGTCTGAAGTGCTTTCATTTTTTATGGGAAATTCGAGACAGTAGGGACTATTGTGCGTAGTGCTATTTTTTTTATTTTACTGGAAATTTATGGCTACTCAAGTTGATACTTGAAACATCGTGTAATGCGATATTGCAGACGTTTTTATTGCAACCGACGGTAAATAATTGAATTTATTCATTTCTGGTAAGAAAACAAATGTTCTATACTTAAACGATCCTCATTTTTTGTTAATTTGACACTACGCCGAGGATATAATTGTTGTACCGATAAAATTCGACTCAGGCAAAATGAGAAAAGAAGTTATAGCTAAGTTAAGAAACTTATCGGAAACACCCGAGTCATGTCTGGTATTGCATTCAACAAGCTTATTTTTAACCAAGCACTATTTGCTACCTGCGAACCACTTTGTAAAATTTTGAACTGAACATAAGTTTTTTTTTTTATAAACAATTTTATCAGAAGTCTGAAAATTGTCCCATACCACTATAGTCAACAAATGTTCATCCCAGCCCAAATAATTCATAATCATTCAAACATTATAAAATCACTGAATGCAATGCAAACGCGTTTAGAAAATGTTCTCCAACGCCAGCTATAACTATACCTATATATAATACACATCGACACTCGTCAGCTCGAAAGACTCCTCAAACGACACAGTATACAATAATACATTCGCCTGTAATCCGTAAATACAAACATGCAGAAAGCGAGCGCGGCTCTTTTCTGTTATGTATATGTATGTATACCTCTATGCAGCTGAGGAAAGTATAATAAAGAAAGTCCGCGAGCTTTTATACAATCGAGATAAATTACCACACGCGCCGAAATTGCCGAAGCCTTGAGTTTTTGCATATTTAATCGGGAAAGAAAATATCACACCTGTCTAGAATGCTATTTCGCGTCAAAACTTGTATATTTGGCGAAGTTCGAGATGAGGAACAGTTCGAATGGAAAACCAGACTTTGCAAAACCGACGCCGACGGAAAGTTGACGAACGAGAAAAAATGTACGCCTATTCCAGTCGGAAATACCAAGCTAATCGGCATAAAAAGTTTATTGGCTTTGCAGTCCGATTTCTCTCTATTAGACGCTATGGAATGGTTTGTTATTAACGCGAGAAGCAGATCTTTGCGTATATACTACTACTTATTACCGACTCTACGGAGTACACACACATACACTTTCGCGCTATACCAACAACCTCCGAAACGAAGAAGGAAACACGCGTATGTATAAGTACACACTACAGATGAAAAATTCTGAAATGTCACTTTTACACCGATCGCATAGTTTTTTCCATCTCTACACCCGCGCTGATGCGCGTATAGACATCGCCGCTCGCAAAACAAAAAACTCGACACTAACAATCGACACGATGAGAGACTGCTTGTTATCTATTCGCGCGCGATATTATTGGTGGCGGGGCTAAAAACGCGATACGAGTGCAAATTTACTGCACGCTGTGATATACTGCTTAAAGTATACCTGTATATAGGCACTTCAATATAACTACATCCGCGGGGGCTATGTATATTTCGTAACCGGGCGGTTGACTTTTGAGAGAGAAAATCGGTGCACGCGCGAACGATAACAACACATGGTACACACGGCTGTTATGTGTGTGCATGATTGTATACATGGTGTATTCGCGAATGCGCATGTGTTATGTACTAACCGTATGTGCGGGAGACTGGATGCTGCGGTACTGTTGCGAATTCCAGGTCGGTCAACACAATGTTATCGCAATGATGTCCTAGCGAAAAGCCCCTGGTGATTGTTTCTCTCTCGCTCGGTGTCGGACTGTCGTCTCGAAGGAGGGCACTGCAACTATGAGTCAAGATTCACGATTATGATGAAAATCGCACTGGCGCACATCTACTCCGTAAGATAGTCGAGGCACGTCTGATTAGCCAGAGTGAGCTCGTCGATCTTGTTAGTCGGCAGCCGCTCGAGTTTTATTTCCTCGTAAGCATTCGGTCCTCGCTAAAGTCCTCACCGGCGCTGCACCTGGGAGGAGTTTGATGGTGGCGAGGGATGAGGTCTAGAGAGCGCTTCTGGCGCCGGCGATTTTCCGCGGGAGTTCGAATTGGGGGCCTGTGTATTAGATAGATTATCGAGGCTAGAGCTTGATGATTCGGTTGTGTATCTTATGTACATTTGAAATTTATAACGGGATTAATTTTCGTCATTATGGATTACGTATTGTGAATACTATCCAGATCCGCGACGTGTTTGCTCAAGTCCTGTCTCAGACACGCGTCGGATCGCTTAATTTTCATAAAGTCGAGTCTCGTGGCTATTATATAGACATCACATCTACAATCCTACACAGGGAAAACTATATGGAACGCACGACTTCAATACTTCTCAATGGAATATATGCGCTACGTTTAGAGTATCTTGATGCATGTTTCAATAAATGCTAAAATGTATGCTCCTATGAATGCATAAATTATATAGAAGTACACATGTATAACGCTGAAAATGTACAACTAATTCCGATTTAAATTTACACCTCGATCGACGACCGCACGGTATTCGCGTAAAAGCAATTCATACAAGGTAAAATTCCCAGTACATAAACAGCTTTTGGGAAATTCTAGAAGATCGCTGATTTTGTATGGATAAATTGCATCGAATCTGAAAATTATCACACCTGCAATGTTTAGCCGACACAATTATTTTTCAATTAAAAGAGACAAAACTTTAACAATCAGTTTTTGCTCTCTAGGCTCGTTGTGCATCCCCTAGCACAAAAAAGTCCATCCAGCCCAATTTCAAAAATTTGAAATATTTTGGTTTTCGTAAGATTCGATTGAACTAACTTAGAGATTCACTTCGAGATCTTCTCTCACTTGTGTCGAGATTTTGATATAATCGTTTGCTCAAATAAAATTAAGGATAATTGCTATACAAATTTTTAAGTTCAATAAATTACTTTGTCGAAATATTTATTTATGTATATACACATATACATTTACAATTTGTTGCATCATCGTTTTAACAAAGTGGATAAGATAATTATCATTGATATACAAAAATATAAAACTTAAAACAAAGATAATTAATTTTCTTTAAAAAAAACAAAATGAAATTTTATATTTAACAGGGCATAACTATAATAATGCTCTGTAATAAGTAAACTGCCTTGGTCTACCTAATAAGGCACAATAGGTAACAAATAAATAATACATTATGTAATAGATAATCACAATTGATCCTTGTCATCATTGTACTGCTCAAAGTAACGATGTATTTACATCATCTTTTGCAATAAGTCCAAATTTTCTTTTGAAATAAAAGAACGTTTTATCTTCATCTGAGCGATGTGCTCCAGTAAAACTTGTGCTGCTTTTGACTTTTTATCTTTTATCAATGCTAGGGGAGTTTGTCCTTCCTCATTTAAAATATTCACATCAGCCTTATTTGCAACAAGAAAGGCGATCAACTCATGGTCCTCATTTCTACAAGCACAGTGGAGAGCTGTTTCGCCATCTATTGTTCTTTCGTTCACATTTGCTCCATTTTGTAAAAGGATTTTAACAAGATCATGAGAGCATCCATCTATTACAGCCAAAAATAGAGGAAATATCTTATCTTTGCTCAGTGCATTTACGTTTGCACAGTATTCTATCAGAACTGATGCCTGAAAATGAGAGAATACTAAAGTTTATAAAAGAACTAAAATAGTCAAATTACTTATTCACAAAACAAGTCAATATTACCATCCTACTTTTTCTCAAACTTAGGGCGTAGTGTAAGGGTGTTTCATCGTGATTATCTAATCCGTTAATGGGAACTCCTAATTTCACCAAAAGTACTACAATATGCTTGAAATCATAAGCGCCCTGCACGGCATAGTGCAATGCGTTTTGTCCATAATTGTTTATAACATTGACATCTGCATCAAACTTATTAACTAGTTTGATCATATCGGATACACCAGTTCCAGCTGCAATGTGTAGCATCGAATTGCCATGATCATCTTTACATTTGATATTTGCACCATTATCTAAAAGTAAGCGTGCAATCTTGACTTGTTTTCTGGAAATGGCAAAGTAGAGAGCACCCATTCCAAGCAAATCAAAGTCATTAACCTTAACACCATGTTTTAGCAGCAGTTTTACTGAATGCTTATTTTTCCAGTGCACAGCCCACGATAAAAGCGATATTCTATGATCATAGAAACTATTCCTTAAGCCACGCTGATTCACATCAGCTCCGTGTTCTACTAGCAACTTTGCTATTTCATGATATTCATGGGAAATTGCATACCAAAGAATGCAAGCTAAAGCATTTGGACTGAAGCCAACTTTGTTTCCTAATAAATACTTGATCATATTTAAATTATTGTTTTTCACAAGAGTATATAAATCTATAGTACGATAGCCAGGTATGAATTCTTTGTCTATATTCCCTGAGCTTAGCAAAAAGTTTGTAACTTCTGCTTTATCTTCAGAGAGATTCATCCTGCCAATTTTTTTGTAAAATGAACAGATAATTAAAATTTTCTTACTGTACTAGTTACAGTAATTCTATGAAATTATTTCTTTTCTCTGCAACAAAATGAAATATGGGTCATCTTATGAATCAGCCATTTATTGGCTTATTATTCACAGAATAATGCAATTTACATACCGATATTTAAGAAGGTTTTTTTTATAATGTCTAACATGTATTTTTATTTTTGTCATAGCACTATCTCTTAGAGTCTAGACTTACATAAGTAACCTTCATTTTTATAGTGTGAAACACTTTTATTGTTGGTTGAGGTTAGGTTACAATTTTGATTCAATGATCAACATTCATGATTGACATACCTCTCATGAACTAAATTAAAAACTAAATAATCTTTGAAATGGTTAAATACTCGGAGTATTTATCTATTATTAGGTCAACATAATTTATAAAGCTAGACAAAAAGGACGCTTTATCTGCGCAACATTTTGGTGTCAACAAACATACACGCACTGTTTTATCATCAAACGGTAAGCAGTAAATAAATTTAACTATAAACATTTCCGGGAATTCTCTTCCCCAAAAAGCGCAATTTTACACTCGTATACATACATCGTTATATCTTTATAAAATATTACAGAAAAACGCATTGTAAAATAACCAATTACAAAATATAAGTATTATCTATTTTAAGTAAAAAAGAAAATAACGCATGTAAGAAGAACCCACTTAAAACTAATCTCAATAAAGTTATTGTACATAAACCAAAAAAACATGAATGCCAATGATGATTTCATATGTTGTCAAAAGATAAAAAATTAACAAAAAAGTAGAACATGTATACAAATTTTTTTTTTAAATAAAATTTTAGTCAATGCAGTTATTTTAAATCTTTTAAGTCAATCAATAAAAATATAAGGTAAGAAATTAAACTTTTAAATTTCTTTTTTGTTATTAAAAAAATCGGCAATGTCAATATCTTCATCTCCACTTGTATCCACTAAATCTACGCTAAGCACAATACCTTTAACAACTGCAGTGTTGATTTCTAGGTTCTTAACGATGGATACAAGATTTTTGGATTGAATCATGGCCATAAATCTCAATGTGTCGTTATCAGTCCAATTATTTTTTACTTCAGGTGAAATACCTAAAAAAATATATTGGTTAATCATGTATGTTTACATCAAACTAAAAACGTAAATAGTGCAATATACATTACCAACTAATTTAGCTTTGATTGCTTGATAAGGTAAATCACAAAATCCTTCTTGTAATGGTTGCAAATTTTCCAATGTGACTATTCTATAGTCACCATAATCACATGCATATACTGCAAATTGTGTTTTACTTATAATCTTATATACGTAAGCTCTATAACAGAATAAATGTTAAACTTATAATAACTAAATAGTATTGAATTATTTTCATTTTCATTTGTGTCTTATTAATTTACCTATACCATGAGTCATCATCTTCATCTAACGCAGCATATAAAAATCCTACTTTTACACAATTCGGTGTAAGATGTGGCCCACTAAAAGATTCACAAACATCTAATAAATTTGCCATCATTTTCTGAAATGAAGAAGATGAGATGTTCTAGTATATATTGTGAACTAATAGTGTTATTATTAAAATTAATTGAAATCAATATGTGTACATACTTTGAATTTGTAGCGACTGCATAGTGGTTGTATGGTGAAATCTTCTGGATGTGCTACCATTGTTACAAATACGTCAAAATCCGAAGCAATCGCTGGTATACAAGGCGTTTTTAATGGAAAACTAAATCGTGCATTAAATATGTCCACAACGGATACAGTTTTGTCTTCAAGATACCTAATATAAATAATGCAATATTATCTTATAGATGAAACAAATCTTAAAAATTACAAGAAGTATATACATACATAGTAGGTGGCTCAATAACCAAAGCATCATTGATAGAAATAAGATAATTTTTTTCTGTCCTTTTACAGAATTGAACTATAGGAATACCATTGAGATCTCCAACAACTTTGATATAAAGTGTATCAATAGGTAGTGCCAATTTACGCAGTTTGTTAGCCAATTTTTCATCAAATAAGAATGGAGAAATCTTGTGCAATTTTACTTCTACAGCCTGAATGATGAAAAAAATTCATTAAGATGAAATAATATTTACATAAGTTTAACATACAAAAATTTACCTGTTCAGGGTAGGAAGCTAACAATTTTGATATACTTTCTAAAGAAATTAAGTTTTTTTTTCTGACAAGCGATGTATCACCTACATCAACAAACTTCACTAGGGCTTCAAATTCATTTTTTATTTCAATTACTTTGACCCTATACCAATTATTATTCCATTGACTCTTTGTTACATACATTTTTGTTAGATCAAACTCAGAAACCAGCTGATGTTCGTAATCGCTGTTGTTCAAATATTTATTTGTCAAATCGTCCATAAGAGCATAAAGATATACTAATCCTTTTGACTTAATCTGCATGAATATGTGTACTTGACTTACAAACGAGATATGAGCTTGCTGTGCAACTTTATCCTAAAAAATAATATTTCATGAGAAAAGTTTTTAAAAAGTATTCATTGCTTCTATATTGAAATATTCTTAATAATATACTTACAATCCCTATAAATATTTTTGGATCAACAACTAACTCAAATATTTTTTTAAGTAGAAATTCGTTTATGTTAACTTGTTTTTCCGTGTCCTTATCAAGTATCATTTCTGCTGATAATCTTGTGTCATTATTTTCATCTTGTTGAAGCTCTACTATTTTAACATAAACATCTTTTTCATGCAATAATTTGTCTAAAATATCTTGGATTTCTTCACAGTATCTAAATATTTCCAAGTTATTCAATGATAGTTTAATATGCTGTGCAGGTAAAGCACAAAACTTTGATGGAAGAAGATGTAGGTTGTCGGCAGTAAAAACATCTTTATCACCTCTATCGATGAAAAGAACTGTCACTGCTTGTGTCTTAGAATCATAATTTGTGCATTGAACTCGATGCCATACATCATCAAATACTGCATAATATTCTCCTTCGACAATGGAAAACGTCTCAGACTCCTCAGTGTTGTAATAAAATTTCATTTCTGATGTTAAATTCAGCATTTGATTCTAAATTCATATTTTACAGAACGATTGGTGTTATTGACAAAAACTAGATTGAAAAAAGAACCGTAAATATTTTACTCACAATAGAATCATCATCGACCATAATCCCACGAATATCAGTACAATCGTATGGCAAAAAAACGTGAAACCAAAATTCTTCTATATCCCAAATCAATGAATCGTCGAGTAACGAAGGTCGATTCGAGAATTCAATATTTGAGATAGTTCCGTCCATTTTTAATATAAAGAATCTAAATTTACAATAAACAAATTAGTCTATCACTGAATTGAGTATCATTTTCATAATATTCTGTGTACATATGTAGGTACGCGAAATACAAAAAAAAAATTCGTTTTCTTTAGGTTAAGAACCAAACTTGCCTTTTAACACAAAGTACTATTGTTATACTCGAAAAAGTAGATTGAATAATTTAGACCTTACTATAATATTATTCTAAGGTAACTTTATCTCGTGTTAGTTATCACTACTTGTATGCACATGTAAGTACGGAATACATGCAGAACAAAGGAATAACATCTCTCCTCGGGCTCCTCCCGCCATCGACATGTAAACAAACCCGCCGGCAAACCGAAAACCTTAGACCATACAGTATATACTGTATGGTCTAAGCCGAAAACCGACACTGATGCACTGCCGCCGGCCGCCGCGCCAATGAATAGCGGGATTCACTAGAATTTCCCCTAGTTCAGTTACTCGCCATGCGACGATGCAACTATATACACAAGTTATATATAGTATAGGGACAAACATGAAGCATTTCGAACAATTTCTAGATCACAAACAAATGTTTTAGTAGTCGTGATCGTGATTTTTTGCAGGGAAAATCAATAAGGACACTTTTTTTTTCTCCGTTTATTTATTAAAATTACTATATCAAAAAATATCGATTCTTATTTTATAGTTACAGTGTATGTCATCTGACATATTTTATAGTTTTTCTAGCTAACTAACTAGGTAATCTTAATCGCGTACAACCGTTTTCTTTTATTTAGAAATAATCCAAAAATATTTATATAAATATAATTTAGATAAATAATACTATTAGCGTCTTTTATTTAATAAAACCTCAGACTTTGACCTCATCTACTCTGTCTGCTCGGTTTTCGTTGATAAGAACATTTGTAATATAAATATCTTCTGACGTGCTTGTGTCAATCAATTCTAAACTTAAGACGGTATCTCCCGATTGCAGATTGTCCATGTCGCAGGACTTGATGATTGACACGAGCTTTTTGGATACGATTAATTCGTTGAATCTCAAAGTGTCTTTCACGGACCAATCACCCTTTAATTTTGGCGTTATTCCTGTAACAGTTGAAAAATTTTCTTTAGTTTTATAATGTTTAAAAATTTGAATTTCAATAAAATAGAGTAATTTATTCAGCAACGTTACCCACCGTGTAATTTTGCCTTAATTGCTTGATATGGTAAATCATAGAACTGATTTTGAAGTGGTTGAAGTAAATCCAAGGTTACAGCTCTATAGTCGCCGTAATCACAGAAATAAACGGCGCAGACATTTTTGCTGATGACTTTTGAGACATAAGCTCTGAAAAATTATTACAAATCAAGATTAACTCTTGACCAGAAAATAAATAGGTTTGTTTATTTTAAATGATAAATACATACCGATACCACCGTCCATCATCGTATTTTGCTGCGTACATATTCCCGACTTTTACAGCACTTGGCGTAAGAGGAGGACCATTGTACGAATTGCAGACTTTCGAAAGTTCGACCATCAATTTCTAAGAGAAAACAAAATTATTAATTAAAATCTCGATAAAACTAAACAACTGGTTTTCGCGATGAAAAATAATCAATATAATATGTACCTCTAACTCTGGAACATCCAGCAGAGGTTGAATGGTGAAGTTTCCTGGATGAGCTGCCATTGTGATATGCACATCAAAGTACGAGTCAACTGGAGGTATACTTGGAGCTTTGAGCGGAAACTCTGATCGCGCTCCAATAGACGATCTTACGTTTCTTATCTTGGGTTTCATGTTATTATTGTACTCATCATCTTTGGACCTATAAATTAAGCATTAATCATTTTAAAAAATTTTAAATTAAATTATGATATTAATACTCCAGAAAATAAGTAAATTTTGTGTACGTACTGTATTTCTGGTTCCAAAGCTAGCGTATCATTCAGAGAGGCTAAGTAGTTGTTCTCTGTTCTCTTATAAAATTCTACAATAGGAACTTGTTCATACATTCCTACTACTTTCATATAGAACAAATCGCTTTTTGGCGCCAATTTGCGTAAATGCTGTGCCATTTTTCTGTCGAAAACAATCTGTGAAATCTTGTGCAGCTGAACCTGTGTAGCTTGTCTCGGATACAGTGTTAGAAGATCACTTAACTCCTCAAGTAGAACTAATTTTTCCTTGTTGACTTGAATAGTATTTCCAACGTCAATGCACATAACTTGCGCTTCATTTTCGTTTATAATTCTGGTAACTTTGACTCGATACCATTTTTTATCCTCTGGATTTTCTGTAATGTATATCTTTGTCGGGTCAAACCTCGACACTGGTTTTAACTTGAAATGAGATTTGTTTAAACAATCTTTAGTTAATTTGCCCATTAGATCATTTAACAAATCTAATCCCGTTGACTTCAGCTGAACAAAAATTGCCTTCTCAGAGACGTTCGAAATGAACGCTTGTTGCGCTGTATTTTCCTACAAAGTTTTATGCACACAATTAGTAATATTATAATAATTATATGGATAACAAATGGTTCCACGTGCTTACCATTCCCATTTTAGAGTTGGGGTCGAGAATTCGCATAATTTCATGTTTGACTTTATCATTGACATTCGTCTCATCTTCGAGATAAAGTTGAGCCGACACAGGGTTCACGTATCTTTCTTCGTTATACATCGGCTCAAATTTCATATTTTTTACAAGAACTGTCTTATCTACGAGCATCTCTTCCAACAATACTTGTATTTCTTCATAAAGTGCAAAATCTTCCAACTTCGTCAGTGATAGTCGAACCGACTGCGCTGGCAACACGCAGAATTCAGGTTGTAAACTACGCAGACGTGTTACTGGGAAGACATCTTCGTCTCCTCGATCGATGAAGAAGACAGTGGCTTGTTGAGATTCCGGATCAACCTTGATGCAGCGCACTCTGTGATACCACTCAGAGTCAAGGACCGCATAATATTTGCCGGGAACGATCGTAGGGACAGGTGAGTTGTGGACGTCATACCACGTTTTCATCTCCTGTGCAAGTTCGTCTATCTTGTCCTAAAATATTCAATGCACATGAAATTAGTTTACATAATTATAAATCGATGTAGATTACTGTAATATTAAAATGAAGTGTCAAAAACTTACACTGTGATCTTCATCGATTATAACACCCCATATGTCAGTAGTTCCGTACACCACATAAACGTGGAGCCAAAATTCATCCATGTTCTTCAGCTGCAAAACTTCAGGTTCTTGATTTAACGGAGGAGAATGAGCGCGTGGACTGCTTGGTCGTTTGTCGTTGGCTTTCCTCGATAATGGACTCAATATAGACTGATTGTTTGCACCTACGTCGATCGTTACCACGTGGTCGACGATTTTCAGCCAATTCTTAGGCAAGGCTTCAACATGTTTTTCTACGTAGGTTTCTACGATGCAGGACTCGAACATCCCATTAGGATGATTGTCGATGATATCTAGAACTCTCTTCAAAATTAAAGACCTGTCTTGTGTAGTGATCTGTGGAGTCGTATTTTGCATCAATACGCTCAATGCGATTTGCGCAGCCAGTTTTTCTGCCTCATCTTTCGTTTTAGCCTCCTGAGGATACGAACTATGTTTTTTGCCGTTAACCTGCAAATTGAAATATTATCAATAGAATTGTGTATTAAAACACCACCAGATGTGACGGACTCGTCTAGTATTACTTACCATAACGGCGGAATAAATATTTATATCATTTTTAACAGAAACATCTATATATGTAGGTTGAGGAAGCCTTCTAGCCTCTGTGTAACTAAGTAACCTAAGACGTGGGTCTTCAGTCTGTAAAAATTGAAACACCAATTAACATCGATATAACTTTCGAAATAAAATTCAAAGTTGAAAAAAAAACTACTTACAGTTGGCACGGGTATGGGACGCTGCTGCGCAACGTTCAGCCTCTGAGCCAAATTTGGCTTTGGAGCCGGGACCTGTGGAATCTGAACCTTCTGCTGCATAAGCGGAGGAGGTGAGAGCCTGGCTTGAATACTTGTCTTCGGTATTAGAGGCGTTGGTTGTTGAGGCTTCTGATGAGGTGAAGTCGTGGGGGGTGTAACGAGTTTCTGCATCAGCGGTGTCGGAGGTGGCGTTATCGGTTTTTGCATCAGCGGTGTCGGAGTTGGCGTTATTGGTTTTTGCATCAGCGGTGTCGGAGGTGGCGTTATCGATTTTTGCATCAATGGAGTCGGTGCCGTCTTTGTTGCATCGTAACTATTGTTACGCGCTGGAGTAGAGTGCGCCGTAGGCGACGGTGTTGGCCTCCTCTGTGGCTCGGTAGAAAATGACCTTGAGTAACTGAAATAAGGGAAGATGATTAATTGTTTAAGTGTAAAACAGCATCAATTAAATTTGTATCAACTACTAAACCTACCTGTTATTGGATACATTGAATCGGTTCTGTATACTCGATCGGTTTGGCACATTCGTTCTGTTGTTACTCGTCGACTGAGGACGATTGTTTGGGTAGGTTCTGCGCCCAGGGTTGAATCCGGGGTTGTGCCTATTATAAGGGTTCCTAGGTTTCTTTGGTTTTGACTTTTGTAGTTTCACCATCCTGGCAATGTGCGCAGTGTTTTCTGTAGGCAAAACTTTGACCACCGTCCTCCCGTTTTCTTGAAAAACCTGCAAACCGGGAATCTTGCGCAGCATTGCCTCTAGATTTTGAAATTTGAAGGTTCTGTAAGGTATATCTTTACCTTCGAGCATCTTAACGTCACCTGAAAGGTTAGAAATTTGTTTGATTGTAATACCGTTGAAATAAGCGAGTTTAACACGATAGATTGAAAAGTTTTATAAAAGATAATGAAGAATGAGATCCGATATCCCATAAAAAAAAAAACAATTGAAAGAAGCAAAATTATTATGTACAGTTAGTTGAATATACTTGAAAATAATAAAGGAAAACTGTCGACCATGGAAAACTTACGGTTGATTTCATGGGGCGTGAGTGGTGTTTTGGATGTTATGGTGCACGACCGAATAATCGAGGCCCAGTTTTTCCACTCGTCCTCCATGTTGGTCATTTTGGGGGCGCAAGGCCCTCACAGTCACGAACAAAGTGACGAGCGACTCTCAGTTTGATCTGAAAAAAAAAAATAAGAAATTCTTTAGTATAGTTGTTGGTTTTGTCGTTGAGACGGTCGTAAATCAAGCACGACCGCCGCGTTCGGTCTGAAGTGCTTTCATTTTTTATGGGAAATTCGAGACAGTAGGGACTATTGTGCGTAGTGCTATTTTTTTTTTTTTTTACTGGAAATTTATGGCTACTCAAGTTGATACTTGAAACATCGTGTAATGCGATATTGCAGACGTTTTTATTGCAACCGACGGTAAATAATTAAATTTATTCATTTCTGGTAAGAAAATAAATGTTCTATAATTAAACGATCCTCATTTTTGCTTACATTCGTTAATTTGACACGATACCGAGGATATAATCGTTGTACCGATAAAATTCGACTCAGGCGAAATGAGAAAAGAAGTCAGCAATGTCAGCAAGACGCATTTTTAGATAAGCAAGTTATCGGAAACACCCAAGTCTCGTCTGGTATTTCATTCAAGAAGCTGATTTTTAACTAAGCGCTATTCTCTACCGGCGAACTACTCTGTAAATTTTCGAATTGAACGTAAGTTTTGTTTTATGAACAATTTTATCAAAACAAGCCATAAAAATTATGAACTGTAGCAATTATGGAAAAAACAAAGGAACTTGCGTGTATCACGTTGCGCGTTATTCAATGAAAAACTTATTGCATAAGGTTAAAAAACTATTAATTTATCTGAAGGCTGAAAAATGTTCTATACCACTATAGTTTACAAATCTTCATCCCAGCCCAAATAAACAAACAAAATATTGTTAACACAAGACAAAAATCCAAACAGCAACTGCGACAAGAAACCGTATACAAAACAAAAGCAAACGCGATTAGAAAATTTTCTCCGACTCCAGCTTATAACTATAACTATATATAATACACCTCGTAATACACATCGGCACTCGTCAGCTCGAAAGAATCCTCAAGATCGCGGCGCGCAAGGAACAGCCGCTAATATGTGCAGACGCCTACAGTTCTCTCTCGCAGCATATGCCCACACGTAGTATATATAGGGCTATACATTCGCCTGTAATCCGTAAACACAAACATGCAGACAGCAAGCGCGGCTCTTTTCTGTTATGTATAGGATGTATGTACATCTCTATATATCGCTTGAAGCCCCACGTCGTCGTCTACAGCTGAGGAAAGTATAAAGAAAGTCCGCGAGCTTTTACGATCGAGATAAATTACCGAGTTTTTTTTTTTCTACGAGGCAAATCGGCTTCTCGAGAATATTATAGTCGACCGTTTTACTTTCGGTATACTTGATGTAGAAACGGTGATCGTTCCGTTAGAAATTGTTTTTAAATTTTAACAACAACTGCACGATAAGCAGCGATATTTAATGACGCGTAACGCGATACAACGGGGGCTCTCTAATTACACGAAGCTGGTGCGCGGCATACGTGGGAACAATTCCGGTCGTTCTATTCATTGCATAATTTGCTCCATATACTTATAAGGCATTGCGATACCGACACGAGCCGAAATTGCTGAAGCCTTGAATTTTCGCATATTTATTCGGAAATGAAAATATCACATCAGGCTAGAATGCTATTTCGCATCGAAACTTGTATACTTGACGAAGTTTGAGATGAGGAACAGTGCAAATGGAAAACCAGACTTTGCAAAACCGACGCCGACGGAAAGTTGACGAACGAGAAAAAATACGGAAATACCAAGCTAATCGGCATAAAAAGTTTATTGGCTTCGTAGTCCGATTTCTCTCTATTAGACACCACGGGATGATTTGTTATTAACGCGAGAAGCAGGAGATTTTTGCGTATTATATACTATACTTAATACCGACTCTATGGAGTACACACACACATACACTTTCGCGCTATACCAACAACGTCCGAAGCGAAGAAGGAAACACGCGTATGTATACACACTACAGATGAAAAATTCTGAAAGGTCACTTACACCGAACGCAGTTTTTTTAACATAAAAAAAGAAATAACAACACGCAGCGCTGCACTGCACACAAGAGCCCAAACCTTAAAGACAAAGAAAGCAGACTTTCGACGCTATTATCCATTCAAAAACCACTTCCCGCGCGTTTTCTCGGAAAAAAGATCTCTACACACCCCGCACTGATGCGCACATCAAATCTGTTCTCGACGCAGACATCGCCGCGCGCAAAACAAAAAACTCTCGGCACTAACAATCGACACGAGAGACCGCTTGACGACAACGAGATACTCACTTACTTTCACGGCTCACAGCAGCGCGCACGACCACATCGGAATGCATCGACACACATTCCTCTCCGCCCGTCGCTCTCTCAAGAGGCACAGTTAAAAAAAACACACACACACCGCGCCTTATCTATCCGCGCGCGATATTATTCGCAGGTGGCGGGGCTAAAAACGCGACACGAGTGCAAATTCACTGCACGCTGTAATATACTGCTTAAGTATACCTGTATATATAAGCACTGCGATATAACTACATCCGCGGGGTCTATTGAGGACAGCGATGAACAAGAGAACTCTCGCGAGAGGAGATTTAGAAAAGAAGAGATATAGACAGAACGCCGTCCGATGGATTTCCGCGAAAGCTGCACGAGTGGAAAAAAGGCAAGCGCGCCTTTCACCTCTGAAAAATCCTCTCTAATAAGCTTCTATATACATCTCGTCGTTTTTGTTGTACGGCGTATGTATAGATATGCAGACTCGTCAGCGCAAAAATTTCGTAACCGGGCGGTTGACGTTTGAGAGAGAAAATCGGTGCGCGCGCGAACGATGACAACACACGGTGCAGCACGCGGCTGTTATGTGTGTGCATGTTTGTATACACGTAAGTGTACCCGTACGTGTATTCACGAATGCGCGTGTGTTATGTACTAACCGTATGTGCGGGAGACTGGATGCTGCGGTACTGTTGCGAATTCCAGGTCGGTCAACACGATGTTATCACAATGATGTTCTAGCGAAAAACCACTGGTGATTGTTTCTCTCTCGCTCGGTGTCGGACTGTCGTCTCGAAGGAGGACACTGCAACTCTGAATCGAGATTCGCGATGACGATGACACTCGCACTGGCGCACGTCTCCGTAAAATAGTCGAGCCGTCGAGACTCGAGGCACGTCTGATTAGCCCGAGTGAGCTCGTCGATCTTGTCGGCAGCCGCTCGAGCTCCCCCTCTTATGCGGTCCTCGCCGGCGCCGCCGCCGCCGCACCTGGGAGGAGTTTGTTGACGAGGGATGAGGTAGGGGTGAGGGGCGGAGGAACATGTCGGGGTCTAGAGGGCGCTTTTGGCGCCGGCAATTTTCCGCGGGAGTTCAAATCGGGGGCGTGTATATTATAGGGGCGATGAGGATTGTATATCTTACGTACATTTGAGATTTATAACAGGGTTGAAATTCGTCATTATGGATTACGTATGTAGCTCAAGATAATTGGTTTATAAATCAATCGTTGAAGGAATATTTGGATTGGTGCATGGGTCAGTGTAGACATAATAGAGTGACATGTATGGGGATGTAATCGTCTTTTATTAAAAAAAACACGTGCTTTACATACATTCAATTAATACCTTTCATATTAGTATATAATTTTAAAATTCTTTTTGACAGAGCCTACTTACACGGACAAGCGCATAAAAAAAACGTTTTTTTATAAAATTATTCAACCAAAAAGAGAAGTAAAAAATAAAAAGGAATATTACACATTTGGAATGTAGTTGTGTTATTAAACTTTGGAAAGTATCGGGCACAATGTGATTCGCTGATCATATACCTACGAGACCTAGTCAGAATAACTTTGTCACAACTACGCGCATCTTTATTAATCATTTTTTTTTGTTCACTATTTTTTTTATCTCCTTAAAGACTATTACAAAATTATTAACAAAACAATTACATTTCCTAAAATCTTTACGAAGCTTCGCTTCTTTGGAAAAAAGAGATCCTAAAATGTTTCGAACAGTCACTTCGAATTCACACTAATATAATAATAATCATAATCATAATAATAACTAACCGATCACATAGCGTCGTTGCCTTCTATAACGGACTTGCGATCGCGCGCCTTGAGTACATAATTTTATTGTGTCATTGCACTTTATATTTCTTTTTAGTTCGCTAAAATTCACAGTAGTCAACGTAATAAAAAAAAAAACGAAAATCACATTTCATAATTATAATTTGCATTCTAAACAAATTAAGGAAAAATCAACCATTTAACGCTAATTTCACTAGAATTGAGTATAATTGAATCTTCTCGATCTTTGATTGTACATTCTTTGAAAAAAGAATAAACCAATAAAATTATTTTTGTCTCTTCGCTTTTTCACCAACGATAGTTCGCAAATATACGACAATTGGGGTTAAGCATACACTATATGAAATTGAATTATCGAAGAAGCATAAAGTTCCTTGTTCTCAAACACGCAACGTGATTTCAGATCACGTTTATTTAATTTTCAGAATTAGAGTATAAATAACTCTTAACGCTAAAATCTTATTATTTGAAAACGACTGTTTGATGTTTTAAAAAGTGGTATCTTTTACGTTAAAAGAAAAAAGCAATTTTTTACATATCTGTATGCTTTGTGCAATATTGGTATATTAAGTACTCTAAAGTTCATGTAAAATTTTTGCAATAGCATATTGTTTAAATTTTATCATCTTTTCTGAATCTAGAATCTTTAGTTAAAATATAGCCTATGAGCTGTTATCGTACATAATTTTCCAATACAAGTAATGAAAACTGCCCAACTATTTGCGTTTAAAAAAGTATAACGTTATCATGTGAATCGTGGTTTAGTAAAAAACCTACACATTAATTAATATCAAGTTTAAAAGTAAAAAATTATCAAAAGAATCGATTAATTACTTTCAACACAGAAGATCGTTTCAAGTAAACTTCAGAATATCAAATGCAATACTTTATCGAAACTTCAAATTCAGAGTATCAAATATACGTCACGCGCAATGACTAACGCCATATAAAACGATGAAGTATATTCATACTTCCTTCTCGAGAAAAGAAACCTAAAATATTGAAAATCACAGGCGCATCGTCGTAAAATGCATCATACCTCATCTTACAATAATTATTTCTCACTCACTCTCTCAATATATCGAAATTATGAACGACTATATTTGTTTTCTGTTTGCCATTAAGTATAAAATGTAATATATTTATATAATATGTATTTATAATGTATTTATAATCCTATACACAATCTCTGTACAATTGCTGCCCTCGGATCTGTGCTTCTAGTCAGCAATCGTTTTTACTATCTGTCCCGGTGGAAACGATCGCGTCGGTAAGATGCGAGAAAACGTTTGATAAAAATGTTAGGTCTGTCGGCGGAGACACGCATCAAAGATGCGACCCGTATTTTATAAATTAAGCCAAAAGCCAAAATAATAAGAGCTGAAAAGAAATCCAATGAGCCGCTCGCAAAACACGCGTACGCTCCGGCAAAAGAGCAAAAGCTCATGAGAAAGTGTCGGAAACAAAAACGAAACTCAGCAACCTCTATGGCAAATTCCACTTTCTCATACCTTTGCAGAAAGAACGCGATTTCCACCAGGGTGATTCATTCTGCAAATCGTCCTCTCACTTTTGATTAGAAGCAGGTGACGTCTTTCGCGTCGAACTTGGACTGAACGGTGAGCTGCTCGTCGGCAAAGTCCATGCCGAACGGGACCGAGTTCGAAGAGACGTTGTTGTCGGACCTGCTGCTCCTGTCCTCCTCTTCGGTCAGAATGTTGCACATCATCCTGTCGTCGTAAAGCGAGAATCTCGCCGCGGCTGATTGACTGCTTCGACCGCGAACTTTGCGCACCGAGGGTGGCAGATCACCGGGTGTCTTGATGCGCATGTGCGGGTCTTTAAGCGCGATGTTCGAGTTAGAGCCAGTGTTGAAGACCTCGTTGAATTTGTCAAGACTTTCCTGCCGGCTCAGGTTCGTTTCGCTTTTCTTTTTCCTGAGATTTACCAGCGGAAGAGTCGACGGTCGGCTGGAGTTAGCTTGTGGGCTATTGGAAGCTTCGCCGATACTGCTACTCCTTTTCTCGCTGTTCTTCTCGGATCGGCCCGGGACTATGCCGTTAACGTACTTGCCGGCCGGAGATATACTGACATTGGTCTCGACAATCTTCGGCTGTTGGTTGGCGTTTTTGCTCGCGAGGAGATTTGATTTTGAATCTTCGCGGTCGATCTGACACTTGGTGTACGCCGGGTGGTGCTGCTGGTACATCATTTTCTTGTTTGCAAGAATCTTCTTGAGGTTGGACCAGCCAGAAAATCGATGACGACGAGGACTGTCCTGGGGGTTGCTGGGCAGAGCTGTGTAGCAGGACTCCTGGACGTTAGTCTGCTTGAGCTTGTTGTACGAGGTGCTGCCACCACTGCACTCTGAGATAACGTTCTGTGAATACGACATGATTAATTTATTAAAATTACAATCAAAAACGTACGTCGATAAAATCCAAATTAAAAATAACTATGATAAATATCCCACCTGAACATATGGAATAGGCGTAACCGGTCTAAGCGACAGCTGCTGTGAGCTTGTGACATGGTGCAACTGTTGATGTTGATGATGATGATGCTGCTGTTGTCCGAGATAGTCGTGTGGCACGAGGCTCTGAGTTTCGCTACTCGAATGTTTGCCGTAGGCACCGGCGTCGATACCGGAGTGTTTTGACGATCGATTGACGAGGACGTTACCCTGACAGCCGAGCTCTTCGCAGGAGTCAGATTGCAGCATCAGATTTCGTTCCATACACGGGTTACGGCCTTGGTATGGCTGCAGTTGAGGCACCGGCGCCGAAGTGGACAGGAGCACCGCCGTCTCGTTCGAGTTTTTCGCTGAATAAATAAATTTAATTGATTAAAAAATATTATAACGGTATAAATAATAATACAATTTAAAAAATTGATAAAATAAAGAACATTTATCATATGAAAGAAATAGTTTTTTAATATTTAATTTCTTATCAATTTCTAAAGCAATTTTTGCGAAAATGCTGTGAAAAGGTAACTTAGGTAACACAGTATTGATCTAGCTTTCAAATTATCAGGCTTTACTTGTTAAAGCACCGCGCGCGAGATCGCGATTTCACACCTGCGCCATTCGGTGATTGGGCCGACGTTTGGCTGTTTATCGTCTTAGTTCGGTGGGCAACATAACCTAGATCCACCTGCGTCTACCGATCGCGACAGGTGTTCACCACAAGCGCAAACTCCGAAAACAAAATAAAATGAAGCGAAAATTTTCAAAGTGACGTGAATTTATTTGTTTGTCGTGAAAATGAGCCCGAAATCAAAGAGACCACGGCTACTCTACAGTAGAGAGGCTTTGGAAGAAGCGATCGCCGATGTTAAGGCTGGGATGCCTATAAAAACTGCCAGTAAAAAACACCAAATCCCAAGAACTACGCTGCACAATAAGTTGACAGCCAGGTATGCTGACAAGAGACCTGGTCCGGAGACTGTACTGACTACTGCTGAGGAAAATGCACTGGTGCAGTGGATCACTAACTCAAGTAAACAGGGCTTGATGGTGGGTAAGCAGCAGTTAGTCAACAGTGTTGCATTTTTGGTCAAGACTCTGAATAGGGAGAACCCATTTTCCAATGGAAGGCCTGGTAGACACTGGTATCAGAGCTTTTTGAGAAGACATGAGGACATTGTGAGTAGGATTAACGAAAACAGTGCATTGGTGAAAGCTTCTGCTGTGGAAGCTGATATCCGGAATTGGTTCCGTGAGCTGAGCTCATATCTGGAGCAAAAGAGGCTATCGCGTATTTCTGCTTCAAGAATATTTGCTACAGAGATGTGTGTTTTGTTCAATATGAATGCAGATGATGAAGACAGAGAGAAAATTTATGTACAAATGGCAGGCAGTGCAGATGGCTGCTTGGTACCGCCTATGTTGTTGCTTAATAACCGGAGGATACCAAATAAAATCTACCAGGGTTTTCCTAGAGGATGGACCTGTATTGAGTCAGATGATGGATGCATGAATCCAGAAAATTTTCATGAGTATGTGACACAACATTTTCATCCATGGCTTGTTAAGAGAAAAGTTAACTTTCCTATAGTTCTGTTTGTGGATGGAAAAGCTCCATACTTGACTCTATCTCTGAGTGATTTTTGCTTAAGAAATAAAATACAATTAATAGGTTTACTTCCCAATTTATCACACACACTTCAGCCACTGAATAAAGAACTATTTCCCTCTGTGAAAAAAGCTTGGAAAAATGCACTTGAATTTCATCTACAAAACAAGACTATAAATTCATTGAAGGAATGTGTAGTTCCTCTACTAAAATCAGTTCTTGATAATTTACAAACTGATGAACTATTAATTAATGGTTTTGCAGCAGCAGGATTGCACCCACTGACAGAAGAAGCTATAAATTATGATAAAGTTCCGAAAAAAATTTTACAAAAGCCAAAGACTGAACGCACAGAATTTGATCCATACAATCCTAAAGAAATATTCCAGGCAGAAGAAGGAGAACATCAGTTAGAAAAGTGTATGAATGTATTAAACCATTTAGAACAATGGATAGGTTCAAGTAAACTTGAAATGTTCAATGATGCTTTTTATCATGAAAAATGGACTGGAAGAATAGAAGACAGCAGTTTATTTTATTATTGGAGAAAGGTAAAGACTGAAGTTGGAGATTTAAACTTTGAGCCTGCCAAGTCTGATACGAGTTGTGAGGTATATTTTAGCTATTAATCCCTATCAAGAATAACTTTCTTTTTTTCATTATTAATACTTAATTTACATCATTTGTTACAGACGGTTATTGTAGAGGCTGATGTTGATTCTCCCACAAATGAAAGTAGAGCAGATGTAATGGAGATTATTATAGACGATTCTGAGAAAGAGCATTTCACAGAAATAATCAAGACATGAATTTTTTTTAAATTCAAGTAGTCCATAAGAGTAAAATAAGTTTGGCGCTGGTACTTTTATATCCAATATCTGTTTCAAAAACAGGTTGCATATTAGCTTTTAAAGCGTTTATGAATAACGATTACATTGCAATATTGTGATAAGTCAGATCAAAGAAGCCTTTCACAAGTCCATGACAAATTACTTCCATTCCATTTGTATTCCCCAACAGAGTACAAAATATATTTATTTTCACAAACAGAGCAGTTTATCGTTATTACTATAGAAACTAACTTCTCCTATCCCGTAACTTCCGGGTGAAATTAGTTTTTCTAAATTCGCCTAGCTTTCGCTGTATTAGTTTCATGCTATAGAAGTGTACGAAACTCGCTCAATGAAACCGTATTCTAATGAATTAATCCACTTACTGCTGTGCTCGTGCGTGCCGCTCTCGGTCGGGGATAAAGTTACTAAATTGTCTACGGTGACGTCGCTACCGTCGTGGCCAGTCATTTGCACAACGTGAGAGCCTTCGTGATGAGGCGCGTCGCTGTAAAGGCTGTTTGTTGTCGAAGGCACAAGTCCGCAGTGGGAATTCACCATTGGGCTCCCGTCAGTAAAATACGTTACTGCAAGTCAATCGATAGACATCATTACAGTACTCATTACTCGCGATAGTTTAATTCATTCGAATTGAAAGCTTACTTCTATGAGCCTGGAGCTTCATCAATCGCTCCTCAATGCAGAGAGCAGTCAATCGCGCTTCGGCATCCGAGTCCCAACAGTCTTCCATAGTTTCTCTGATCAAGCGCACTCCGGGCTTGTCTACTATGTTCCCCTCCAGAAGTGGTCGCGCTTTGTTTCGAGAAACCAACACTTGCATCTGCTCGAACGTTGGATGGAGACCGATTTCTTTCTCGAAGGGTTGTCGGTATGGCGGTATTTCGGTGCCAGCAACGTAGACGTCTGTGCAGCGGGACACCAGCTCCCAGAGAATCAAGCCCATTGCGTAGACGTCGATTTGTTTGAGAGAGCTTTCGCAGTCGCGTAGATTTACGGCACCCTCGAGCACCTCTGGTGCCATGTATCGCAGTGTGCCGACCTGAACATAAAAAGTTTAATAAGTTTTTTTAAAATCAATTAAATTATACCATCTCAATTATTCTTACGTCATTTATCGATTTAGTTTCTGCATGTTGCTCCTCGCCGTTCGAGTAGTACTTCGATCCTGAGATTTGAACCGCAAGCCCGAGATCGCAGATACAACAGGTGCCGTCAGATTTGATTAAAATGTTCCCCGAGTTCATGTCTCTGTGCGCTATGCATGGCTTGAATTTGTCTCCTTTGCGGATGTCGGTATGCAAATATGCAAGTCCTTTGACTATTGAGAGTCCCATTTTGCAGAATGTCATCCAGTCGAAAGTGTGATAACGTAAAAAGTCTGTCAGTGTGCCGCCGGGTGCGTAGGAAAATACCAAAAGGTATTCGACGTTTCCGTCCATGCTTATTCTTTCGTCAGAACCTGTTTTATAAAGTGATAAATTAATAGTTTATCCCAATTACGTCAAACTGCATTTGTCCTTTAAAATATTACCATAGTAATGTAACAGTGAGGGATGCTCCATAAAAGGTAAACAATATATGTCTCTCTCATTCAGGAAGTAACTCTGATAATGACCAGGAAAAATTTTCACAGCAACATCTTGATCTCCCATGCTACCTTGCCAGACTGATCCATATCTCCCTTCACCTGGTTTATCATAGTTTGTATTATTGACTAAACAAATAGAAAAATAAAAAGATAGTAATAGATAAGGTTTCATTGGAACTCACCAACTATTGTTGACAGCTTCAAATGATCAACAGTGTAAGTACCAGTTCTGAGCCCGTTACCGTCGTTAAAATTGTCATTGTATGGCAGTGGTTTTCCCAATCTCATTAAAACATTGTTTCTGTACACCAAGTATATTAAAACGATCACTGTAAACGTGACTAGTAAAATGCTAGCTAGAGTAGTCACTGTGATGAGCATCAAGTGATCAGAGTTCACCTGCTCTAGAAATTCTGTGGCTGAAAAATGTGTGATAAATTAATAAAACAATAATTTTAAAGTATTGAGAAACAAAAGTAAAAGAACTGAGGAAAACGGTAGGATTCTCAAATTCAATAATAATACAAAAATCGAAACAAGGACATTTAAATAAAATGAAGTTGAGAATTTCCAGGGGAAAATAAAATAAACAAAATAAAAAATACCTGTAACGATCACACTTAAATTATTCTTACTTGCTGGGCTGGTTAAAAGTAACTTATTTTCAAAAGGATCAGTGACATTAACATTGCAATAGTCTTCCCTGCAACAGCAGAATTTAGCATTGCTCAAAGCTCTTGTCCACCTATTTGCTATGCATTCTGTGTGCTCGCACTCTTGGCCCTCTTGTTTCCAACATCCTGTTAAAACATCAATATTATCAGTGAAATAATTAAGATAAAGCATTATCTGTCATGAAGAATCTTGTATACCTTGAAGAAAAATGTTGATTTTAGTCCCGTTTGATGTGCTTTCTTCCTGCCACAATGCATAGCAGTATTGATTGCATTTCTCATATTTGATATCGTTTTCAGTCTGTAAAACAGAAAAAGTTACATATCAAACAAAGTAAAGTTGTTGCATGGACAGTATTGCATTACAGTAAAAGTCATTGTTCATTAATTATGAAACATTTCAGAGATTAGATTACATTCTACTTAGAAATCTATTTCCAAAGAATTACAAAACACCAACAAAGCTGTTGCCAATTTGGTGCAATCGAAAACCAGCCTGAACAGAGAATAAAAGCTGCTGTACCTGGTTGTGATTATTGGTGTTGAAAGCATCCTCGATGTCATCGGTTGAGTTCTGCTCCTCAGCCACGCTCTTGACTTCCCTCTTTCTGACGGCACATATTTTATCAGCCTCCACCAGAGTCAGACCAACGATGCAGGCTACAGTGACTAGTACAACCGATACAAGGACTCTCATCGTGCCTTTGCTGGGCTGACTCACTATTGTTGTTCCTCGTACACTCCCATCTTCCGCTTGCACACAAGTATGCCTTGTAGTCTTCCTTGGCTTCAGAAGCTACATTTGCTCGAGTGAAATCCAAGTAGACACAAAATCAATGCCTACTCCAGCTCGGAAGCTCTATGTCATCGCAGAGTCCAGTGAACTCCTCTGCATCTGCGAACCACATAAGACTACCCTAATGAACAAAAAACAACAACAGCCGCGAACAACGTCCTAACCTCATTCCCCGACGGCCTTTAAAAAACCCAATACGCTGTATCTCCAAAAACCCCTCAAATCCATCCCGAAACCGCTACGAAACAGAAGTCCAGCTTCTACAAGATAGAGCCAAGTCCTCCCCCACACAATTCACAATATAGGCCGCAGAGCAAAAAGCTCTCTCCGCGGATACATCCCTCGCGTTCCCGCGAATCGATAACGGAATGCAAGTGCATAAGAAAACTATACTGCGCCGAGACAGAGCAGAAATAAAAACGCTCTCTCACCCTCTGGAAGCCAGTGTGTATGGATGTGTGCGATGTCGTTCGTCCCCCGCGACGCCTCAAGCTTTTCGCATAAAGCACAAGTGTATAGCAGCACTATATTGTGTATATGTATCTCCGCACCACGTATACACAGAGAGAAAAAAGACGTCGTCACGGAGAAACTCCGTTTGTTATTCGGGCTCTCCTTCGGACATCACTGCTGCAGCAGCGTTATTCGCTATGCTATGCACTTTATGTGTATATAGATATATACACACACCAACGACGCATATATACAACTCGCGATCCGTGTGATCCCTTTTTCGCGAGAGCCGAGTGTCGAGACTTGCCGCTTGGCGGCGACGACGACGACGACGCGGGTTACGTGTGTTTATTTTTTTTTTCGGACGAGACGAGACTTGTTCCCCTCTCCCCCCCCCCCCGTAGTCTGTCTGTCTGGCGGCGCAGCCGATGATAATTTTTCGTTGGTGGACTTTAAACCGGGAGGAAGAGAAGAGAGAGAGATAGGGTTATGACGTGTGTATATATGTATATAGTGTGACGAGGTGTATGCTGTATGCGTGGGAAGCGCGTGAAAAGAAAGAGAGGAGGCGTGAGACGGACAAGTGTGAGATAAGGAGAGGTATATGTTTTATGACGTGTGATTTATTGTCGGGGATTGATTTTTTGAAATTTTTGGTGGCTTTTGAGGGAAACGAGTTTTTTCTTTGTTTGCGGGAAGCAGATTTTCGTTGTTCCTTTTTGTTCTCTTTGTTAAAACGAAGTTGACGGTTCTAATGAGTATTTTCGATTATGGTATGGATGCTTGATTGATTGTAAACAATGGATACGCAAAAGTATCTAACCTATAAAAAAGTCATGTAATTGAAAACTTGTCTTTCGCAAACTTTTCACGGATAAAAATAAGAGACGCTTTCTGATCAACAGCCGTAAGGCTTTACATCAGCCGTTATTCCCGTATCGGCGATACTCAATTACATCACATTACTCCTATCAAATAATAAAATGCGACTGATGCAAGACACCTATTAAAATCATACCACCGTATTTTGTTACAGATTCATCGCGTCTTCCTGGAATAAGAAAACTTCTTCTTCACAGCCACATTTCCAGAACTACCAGGTAAATATCTCGCTCTCTTTCGATCCTCCAATTCCACGAAAGCTGAAAATCGAGATGTTTACATCAATTTTTCTCGCAGCTCAAATACCAATTTGTACTTTTTCAAATTAAAAAAATACACACTATAAACAAGCCGTCGCCGCGGAAATTTTTTCTCTGCTATAGCTCGAATGCAAATACCTCGGCTTTTTCTCTCTTGGCGATATAAACTTTTTGCCAAACTTTCTGTATACCCAACCGCGAAAATAATCAAATGCAAATTGATGCCGCGCGTTGAAAGTTTGAGGGGGGTACTGTATACTATATATATCCGCTGTGAAAACTTGGCCGGAAAAGCGTCCCATTAAATTTTTGCGCCTCGGTTAAAAACTACTAGCAAATTTCTCGGTATAGTTATGGCATTGAGCGACTAAAGCAGTAGGCCAAATATAAGGCATAGTTTTAGCATTGGTGGCACACGACTGGATCCATTTTTCACCTTCTCGAGAACTTTTCCGTGACGGGATACGTTATATAGGTATGTATAGTCGAAAGTCCGGTGCTGTTACGTGTGGCCCTTGATTATTGACAGAGAACTTTAATCTGCTCTCGGGGAAACGATTATCTGAATGATTGCTTCTGACACATCTCCTATAACATAAAATCCCCGTGAAAAATCCATACAGCGTGTATATAACGCACTGGAGCGAGTCTCGGTTCTGTATACAGTGTGTAGAGAGGTATAAAGCGTTGTTTTTTATAACTGACGTTTGGGCGATATTTTTTTTCGGGAAAATTGTTGTGTCACTTTTGCAAAAAGCTATAGACGCTTTAGGAGAGAGGTTGACGAATTTGCAAACTCGATTGAATGCGATTGAACTTTTAGAATAAAAGTAAAGATTCGTAGGAGCTCGACAGTGCGTTGAATATTTATATGCACTCATGGGGATTTATTCTAAATAAAAGTCGATGTTTTTATTTTTTCAAAAAAAGAATGCAGGATTTCGTTGTTTGTATTTCACGCGTTATTTATTTTCACAGTTAAAAAAATCAATAAAAACTCGCCTCACACCCATTAAACTATAAACAAACAAGCTAGCGAATAGTTCTATCCCCTGAAATATTGACTCCCGCAAGAAACGATAACAACCTCAGCATCAGCTCCAGCGTCTCAGATTTTTCCCTGCACATTCGCCTTCAACCGAAAACTACGTAGCAGTCCTCGTCAAATTTTAATTGCGCTTGGATTCCCTTCGCAGCGTCGCATAAAGTATGCATTTCCATATACACGATGGGATGCATTACTCGATGAATTTTGGAGGATAGAGAGAGAAGCCTGCAAACCACAAAAATGTACATAACGACGCCTGCAGCTGATGGTTCACTACCGATTATACGTTGAGATTGTTGAAATTTCCTCTGGGGGGTTAATGCTCGGGACGGAGTGATTTTGAGTAGACTTGGAAATTTCTTTTCTTTATAAGTACTCGCGATGAAGCTCAGCAGAAAGAAAGAACTTTAAATGGATATCTCGAGAATTATGTTGACGACGATGAGTTTTCTTCTTGATTATTATATCGATGGCTTTGCTGACTTCTTATATGTATATAGGTATATATCTACCTTCGTATTATACTGTCTGATGAATAACGAGTGTCGTTCGGGAGATACTTATCTGATCTGTGAGGCTGCTTCGATAAATAGCTGCTGTCATTATTAAGTTTTCATAGTGTGGAGGTCGTCAAGTTTGATTGTCGTAAGAGGTTTAAATGTTATTTTACGGTGAAAAGTTGAGAAAGAATATAGGAAGGGGAGATGCAGCTCTTCTCGAACTTTTGGACGTAAAAAATTATTTTTTGTTCGAATTTTTGTTCGAAGAGGTATTATAAGTACGTCGTCTCATCGTGCGATTTAAGTATGAAAGGAATACTGTGTTATTATTCAGTGAGATAGAAGTTATATATATTTTCGTTTATAATATAAACCTAAATCAATAGATACATGCATTTTACTTAAGGCTAAAATATAAATATTTGTATGTCACACAAGTACAAACTTATCCTTACGATGCAGCGTATACAAGAGAAAAGAAGTGTGTATAATCTTGTGCAGATAGTTATGTAATAAATCAGTTGGATACATCATAGCATGCATATATAGAAAAGTAAAAAAAAAAAGATTATTAAAATATCGTATATTTATTTTCGATTAAAAAAAAACACACAAGGTTTATCTGTTTATATATTATTATAATTTCTCAGTATATATTATAGCTCAGGCAGCGATTCGCTTGTACGTCCAAGGACATGACGGATCATCCCTCTCAAACAAGATCCTGTCGCCTATCAATGTGTCCCTTGCATAGTAGAATTCGATTGCTCTTGGAACCATCTTGTATCCGATGCTGTAACGAAAAATTCACGGCATGAATATTAATGCATAACTATACGTGTTCACGCATTTTAACTACTAATAAAATTTTCAAAATACGAAAATCGAAAAGCCCGGACTATAAAATTAATCCCTCTGCGCTTCATCAACATGACCCAGTGCCGCTTTTCTCCGGGGAATCCCCGCGAAATCTCCACCTATCAACACCGTCCTAGAAATCTGTCACACCTATTGCGTATACTATAAAGTTACACCTGTAGTGACGCTTTTATATACTATACCTACGGCATTATAGTGTACAACGCTTGGCATCAAATGGACTGTTCCCCGTATGAGATCTATACGCAAGTGTCCCCTAGACTTGGCTTGGAATTTCCCGGTTCTGGCGCGCTTCACTTTTTTATAGCTATACGTACTTTTGGGGAAAGAGAGAGAGAGAGAGAGAAAGAGAGAGAGAGAGAGAGAGAGAGAGAGAGAGAGAGACGAGAGGGAAAAGTATACATGCCCCTGATGCGGGATTTGGAATTTAAATGTAACTTTCTTTTCTACCCCGGCGTCTTTATGATTCCGATGGATTTGTTGCTTCGTCGTACACTAGTCGCGTACTGTACAACCAGTGCTTGGAAAAAGGAATGCCTTGGTGTATTATGATTCGGGGCTGTATTCATGTAATACGAGCTGTAATGTATTCAGCTGTATAATGGAATATGCTGATTTCTTTTTTTTTGTCTTTCTCTCTCTCTCTCTCTCGTTCTGCTTTGCCAGTAGGGGATGCGCAGAGGGACTTTGCATAATTGTTTTTCATGCTGTACTGAATGTAAAAAGGCGTTGATTGAATTCGTTTAATTGCGCGTCGCTTATTCCACCGTTTACTCGCCTCATTATCGCTGTCTTTTTTTTTTTTACTTTCTTAGCGTATAACTTGTTATTATATATCTCTAAAAATAAAAATCGAGAACGATTCCTCGCAACCGTATATATACAGAGAAGTCGTATCAGTACATAGATATATAGACGTGTATTATATATACTCACAAATGGTCGGGCATTGGTAGGCTTTTCTTATTTAGCCGAACGTCGTTCAATAATTGATCGTGTCGTGCTTTCAGGTCATTCCAGTCGACTTCCTGATCCTGATGGCAGATGTAGGCCCGGATCTTACAGAACAGCTTGTCCTTCTCGTACAGATCCGCGTAGCTGTCTTTGCCCAGTACAACCATGTCGCCTTCTATTCTGACCTGTGTGTGTGTGTGTATGTATGTCGAGGGGAAAAAAGATTTATTGACTTTCATTGGATCTCCCTTCTAGCTCTCTAGCGACGATAGCAACCCTTTTATTCGACTCTCTATGGGAGATAAATGTGCGCGTGTCGCTTTTCCGACGCGTCGCGATTACTCGATTTTTTTTCCTTTTGATGAAAAAGTAATTTTTTTTAAGGCTGTTTGAACGTGTGTGCTTACCTGTCGAGCGACGCGTTGATCCTTGTCGTTCAGATACGCCCACAGGAAACACATCGCCGCTGTTGGCACTTCATCCTATTGATTGATTAAGACAAGAAAAAAAATTGTATTGCTTTTTTTTACATTTAATAAGTCTTACCAATTCTTTCGTCTTTCTGCTGCGATTATCTGTGTAGATGACAAAGCCGTCTTCCTCGATTCTACGCAGTACCAAGTGTCTGGCGCTTACTTGCATGTCTCTGAAATGCAAATTGAAAATCAACTTACAGGTCATTGCTCCTGACGGTATATTGGATTTGCGTTTTTCTTCGCTTTACAACGAATTTCGCATAGATTCTTCTGGTCGCTGACTGTTTGAATTTAACTCTCTGGTATTTTGAAAGTCGAATTTTTACGAAAAAATTGCTTACTTCGATACAGTAGCTAAACAGAGCGCATTTGGCATGGCAGTTGAAAATAGACAGGCTTCTTTGTACCACTCCTTGAATAAATCGTAGGGGTTCTCGGATTTCATGTCTATGTAGGCCAAGTCTGAAAATTCTTCCTTCACGTTGTTCATCTCCTTGATGTGGTTCATATTTGAGCGTGAAGTTAATGGACTAGTTTTGCGAATAAGCGATCAGATGTGTATATTTTGCAATCTGCAATTCATCAAAAGAAAAATTAATTTATTCAAATGTCAATCCTCAATCCGCCATCTGTTCATAGACTAATAGCATGAGCGACCGAAAAGCAAGCCAAACAAGGCAGTTTTAGCATTGGTAACACACCGCTATATCTAGACTCGGCACTGATATTGCTAGGAGGGAAATGGAAAAGTATCTCTGCGCCACCTATTATCACCTGTCGGTGACACGAAGAGTTTAGGCAGTGAAGATAAGGTCAGTCCAAAACTCTTCTGTTTTCATATAATTGATATCGCTCTAGCGGTCCACTCGTACGTATATACATAGATATAAACTTCAAATCTTTATTTAAAAAGGTCGAGATACCCGCGGTAATATAACGAAAACATTCGTTTGTCGTCATATTTTCTCAATTTTCACTTTTTGAGAATAGATATCGGTTTGGCCGCGGCTAAGGATTTTCCGAAAATCAAAATTTTTCGGATTTTCGAAATCTCTAACTATTGACTTTCGAGCAATAAATTACACACAAACAAAATATATGAAATTATTATTACAGAAATGTACGCCGTCGCTAGAAGTCCCCGCTAAATTCACTCAGAAGCAAAAGTCCACACAGCACATCGTCAACTTCTCGTGCTAAGTAATGCATAATTATTAATTCCTCAGCAGTAGTATGCAGAGAGTTACATGATCCATACGCTCGTGGAACCTTGACCCACTTACAAAGTGGTTCCACACGTACACCAACGCTCAAACAAGTCCATAAAATCCCTCATACACTACACGATCTTATACAATCTCTCGAAACAAAGTTCTCCGACAATAAACTCAGATCCAATCTGTGCCGTACGCGATAACAGTAATCGAGTTAATAACAAGCTGGTTGCAATTTTAGCGCTTTTTGCCGCTACCATTGATAATCAATAATCGCACGCGAGTCCCCACACGTGACGCGCTCGCGAAGAGAGAGAGAGAGAGAGAGAGAGAATAAACGAAGCTTTTTCGCGTTTGAATGAAGCGAACGCGCGAAGCTTTTATTTATAATTTAGCCGCCGTCGTCGGGCCATTAATATTCATGACGCGATGCACAGTATGCGATCGTTCAATGAAGTTATGTAAGGGATAGTTTATGTAAACGAAAGCAATGTGACTTTATAATTGAAATCTCCATGAAGCATCTCCGGAGATAAATCGAGAGCTGATGCTCATCAATATTTGTTTCTCATTAGAGGCGTTATGTGTGCCGCCGTTGCTTATGCGTTTTCAAAATAACTTGTAATTTTTATGCAACGATTAATTGGTATCTATAAATTCGCGTTCGTTTTCTGCGATTCGTTATAGGGTTTAATTAAAATAATAATAATAATAATTTTGAATCCGAATGAATAAGAAGAAAGCTCGAATATTCATTATACCATCGCTCATCCTAAAGCAGAGCAAAAACTCATTTTTCTCTAAAACAATAAACCCGTCATAATTAGCTTCCCGAATTCAGTGGCTCGAAAATCTTAATTATACTTTCGCCGTCATAAACGTACTAATTAACTCATCATGCGCAAGATTTTAAATGAAAACAATCGTAACGTCCAAAGTCGAGCCGCACCGCTCAATTAAAATTTCCTCTTCATGTTCGTTATAGCGCATAACTCGAACCTCACCTGTATATATATACAATACAACTAAAAAAAAAAATACAGTAGTAGCTGTCAGTCCATAATACACAGCAGACAAGCGCGAACTCTAAACTCTTCAGTGAACCGTACTCAAGCGAGACCTCATAGAATCTTATCCTATTAGCTTCCAGGGAGAGAGTAACCCTAGAGCAACAGACTCTCAGCCTCGCATTCGATAATCCCTCGCGCGCGTCGCCGTGTTGAGACCAAATGCACAGATACTATCTCTAGCGTTGTTTATAATAAACGTTGATACATGTAGAAAATTAAATTTTTAATAAAGCTTTGTTCCCCAGCTCGTACACACGGAAAATTGATCTCCGGCATAAAGGGAACATTTGAGCTTTTATTAATTTAAAACTTTTCAATACTGCCACCGTCCGCGCTCACTCGCACATTGTTCGGCATATTAAAATCTCTGTCCGCTGCACTCTTTTAGCTCGATCAAGAGGGATATTAAATCCGGTATTTATTATATTCCAAAATTTTCGCTTTTAATACTAACAACAACGGCAATATACAACTCAGCGAATGCACTACACTACTGAGATTCAGACAGCTACCGGAAAGTGCACATATATATACATATATATACAGAGAGAGAGAGAGAACAAGGCTCTCGGAATCACGCACAGGCTAAGGGGGTCGTGTAGCGCTCTCGCACGTACGGTTCTATATACATTTAGTCGAGAGTCATGTCGACTATGCCATAAGCACGCGGAGAAGAGTATAGAGCATCTGTATGTCTTCTTTGGCTGAGAATTCTTCCGCTATTTTTTTTTTCACCCTTGTTTTTTTTTTTGTGCAGCGCGCGAACGAGTTGGAAGTTGGCTCGAAGGAAGCCCTGCGCGTAGAGTAATACGCGTAAAGTCGAGAGCTAGAGGGGAACTTTTTGGTAGTATAGTCGAGGATACTGCTTATGAGTATGGATATGAGTTGTTAACTCGCTTCTGTTTCATGAACTTTGCTCGGTTTTCCTTTTTATTTTTGTTCAGAGCGAGAGAAGTTGGATTAGTTTTTATTATTGTTGTATAATATTTGGTTCTAGAGAGAGATATTCCAATTAAATTTAATCAGTACTCAAACCCGATCGAACACTCCAAGACACATTAGCTCGTCAAGTTCGGAGCATGAATCCCTACACCTGACGCAACGTACGCAGTCAATGTCACAAGTTGCTCGCTGCACCCGCACTCGTGTTTCACCTCTCTATCCCGATCAAATGCGTATATATATATATGCATACATTAACGTAGAGGATAGCAGCTAACCCCGAGCTTGCGAAACGTGAACGTGACACTGTCCCCAAGAGCCGCACGTACACATATACCGCATTTTTCCACCGCAAGAGAGATCGTGTCATTTAATCGCAATTTTTCTATAATAGCCAGCAATTGGGTAATCGCATCGCGTCTATTATGTCACTTTTCTACGGTTGGCTCTGGTTTCCATAAGGCTAATAAATATCTCGTTTGTTTTCCTTCATATGCGTGTGTATATACTAGTGAGCCTATATCGATTTTGCGTTATTATACGCGGCCGAGCGAAAAGCCATAGCGTCGAGTCGCGCTTCGATGCTGCCACCGCCGCTATGTGTATTATGTGCGCGAAAGCGGCCCGAGAGCGATTATTCGAGCGTCGATGATTGCATCGGAAGTGCATTCTATCAATGGGGATAATTAGGCCTTGACACACCGTCGTCTAGAATAGCTACTGATGTATGTTATACGCGCATCTCTGTGATTTATTTGTGGTCGATGTCGATTGCTCTTATGGTGACGGATGATTTTAGGATTATTATTATATGTGATGTATTGGTTTACGTAAGATTTACTCGAATTGTTTGCTAAAGTCCTACACACATCGTAATTAGTCTATAGATAGATTTTTCATTGATCGCATGCGTAGAAATAATTGTTGTCACCTAGACATTCCTCCGTAGAAAAAAGGCACACACATATACATTTATGTAACTAAATTTCATCCGCTGGCTGCGTTGAGCGCGAGGACTTATATAATTTTTAAGGACATACTCCCGTACGACGACTAATCAGCCAACACTACTACTGTATATACTGCACGACGTCTCTCACCGCAATTTATATAGACATTGACACGAAGCTGAGAAATTCTCGTGTAAATTTTTTCTTCACACATATAACCCGTTAATAGTTTACGCTTAGTCGAAACACGGCTGTCCTTTAATTAATACCGGACTCTGCAAGCTCTCTCCCCCTCGACGAAGCGGGAAATTTGAATTTGCAAATCGCGGAAAGCTCTCGCCACCGCCACGTATTATCTGCTGATTAATTATTGAAGGGTAAATGTGGATCGTTAGTCTGTAATCCTAAACGTCCATTTCCATGTGATTTAGCCTCGGCAAATCCTAACAAGTGGTCTTTCATTATTGATACGAGATGATTACATCGTTGCCCCTATATGCTGCCGATCATTCATCGAGTATTCAATATTGCCGCGATTTTTTAAACGCGTTATATCGTGTATCCTCTCGATTATTACTGGCCAACATATCGATTCTGATAAGAGCTTTTCTGTGTTTTCGACCGCGAAAGGATTATTCCGCGCGTGTAATTGTTATACGGGGGATCGTAAAGTCGAAATATCATCGGTGGAGATTAATCCGAGTGTTGTTATACTTTTCACGAGTGTATCATTGGGGGATGTGGGAACGAGTTATTTCGAATACGACGATGTGCTGTGTTCATATGGCAAAAAATCGTGATTATGTAATCAAAGTTAAATATCGATTGCCTTAGCGGGTCGTAACTGCTTGAAAATCTTGAACTTCTAATTTGTATCTCCGAAGTGACAATTACACTCGGTTATAATGATAGTTTTGAACATTGTCGTAAAAAATAAACAGGTTTTTATCAGGTGTGTTATAAATTTTCTGGGCGATAATGGTTATTACCGATCACGATTTATCTACCTGTTCATTAAAAGTTTCTTAACAGCCACTAATCGTACGTCTAATTATTTTGCAATTCTGTTGCACATAAATTCAGCTGCGTAACGCGTCCAAATCAAACACAAAAAAAAAGCTAATCATCAACACGACAATATCAATCGCTCAATTTCCTCTAAAATCGAAAACAATCTTACCTGCGCAAGCCGCAATAGTCCTCTATATATCTCTCAAGAAGCAAACGGCGCACACAGTTTCCAAAAAGCGCTCAATCCATCAGCTCTAGTCTGGTGCTTCGCGAATTGCAAGCTATTCTGGAAACTCGACAATGGCACAGAGTACACCACCTGCAGAGAGAGAGAGAGAGAGAAAGAGCTAGTGCAAGTACCAGCAGTCACGGTAGTGGTGGCGTCGTCTTCGCTCGTCGGTAGCACAATGCCGCGCTCAGGTAGTGCGTGTGTCTATGGCTCTACGCGAATTATTCTCTCTCTCTCTCTCTCTCTTTCTGCGCGCGACTACCACGCGATCTCCTATATTACTGGCGTCGTTCGCACGAGTCGCGCTGTATTTATATGATGTGTGCTGTATGGCCGTCTTTAGCGATTTTGGAGTTACCGATGATTGTATAAAAGATATACTTTATAGGGATGGGTTGGTTTTTGGTTGTGAAAAATGTATTTATTTATTTGTAAAGATCGATTTGTTTATACACTTTTTTTTTAGATTTTTCTCCGTAACGGCTTCGAATAATATACGGATCAGAGGAAGAGAAGGACGAGGTGAGATCTTGGTTCGGATTTCACACTTTTCATTCTTAAGATCGCTATAACGAGCTGCAGTGTACGAGAAAAGCTTGTGCATAGATATATATATCGCGACACGTCGTGCAGCTTTATTTGATTGTTTTTAAAGACGGGATTAGCCGCGGTGTGTGTGTGTATCACCGAGTATTAATTAAAGGCCATGAGAAATGCTTAGTGGACATACAAGCTTTAAGATTATAAAAGTATTACACAATTTATTCTGAAAAAGCCATAATACAGCAGTAATAACAAAAAAAAAAAATCCGCTAATTTACATTCAACGCTCCGAGAGCACATCCGTAATTACACTTACACAAACAAAAAAAAAAAAAAGGAATCTCCTGGCCGCAGTAGTCCTCGTAACCCAATTCCAGTATAGGGAGTCCGGCGCGTCGTAGAAAAATTATTGGGCGCCCTGAGCTTCCGGCTGCTTAGGCATTTGCTGCTGCTGTGCTGCAGCCGCCTCCTCGACGCTCGTGTGAATTACCGGCTCCCCGTCGAGCTTTTCCAAGTTTGGCAAGCGCCTCACTACCTCCATCCTCCACTGTTCGGTCTGCAGTAGCAGCACACATACAGAACGTAATTTTAAATACGGCATCGAGCTTGCAAGCAGGATGTGCTTTACGGCCGCTGGATGGCTCACTGAGCCGGAAGCTTGCCGCGGGCGTTAAGTCGCGAAAATTGAGTCGAGCTGTTAGTAGTGGAAGAAGGGAGATATTGTCAAAAGGGAGAGAGGGTTGAGAGAGAGAGGATTGATTATCGGCTGCTGGTGTGAATTTGAGGGGGATTATATGATGGAGAGGAGCTTGCGTTATTTGTGATGATGACGCTTTCTTGGCTGGGTAATTCGAGGTTTATGGCTGTAAGGGCTGAGTGCTTTTGAGTTAAGAGTTTGATCGGTGACACTTTAGGAAAATTGGCTTTTATCGAGAAATGCAAAATATTACGAAAAAGGAAGTAACGTTTAAATTTCATTTCAACGGTATATTTACCTCGAGACCTTCGGTGATGGGATTGCCAGCAAAGACGAGGTCCTGGAGATTGGGCATTTCCTGAAGCCGAGCAAACTCATTCCACTCCTTGACCAGATTGTTGGACATGTAGAGGACTTTGAGGTTCCTCAGCGCGTTCACGCCTTTCAGCTTCTCGATGGCGTTGTACGAGATCCAGAGCTCCTCTAACGTGTCGCCTAATGTTTCCAGACCCGTGAAACCTTTGATCTGGTTACGGCCGACCGACAGGATTTTTAACTTCTTTAGGCTGCCCACACCTGAGTTAATGGGATTGAAAATTCGAGATTATATATGGACGAGAGCTTCTACGCTTGAGTTATTAATTTTTTGTTTTTAACGAGCCAGTGGCTTAGAACAAATTTAGTTTTCTTTGCGACGATAGGTGGCGCACATGTACTTTCCTCTTTCCCTCATCTCAATTTGCGCACAGAATGTATATATAGAGGTGTGCCATCCATTCCTGGTATGCTACTCACGCTATAACTGCCTATAGCACAATACTTTATCTTATTGGTCCGGATTAAATTATTTTTCCAAATTTCGAAACACGCATTTGATCTTAGCGGTCGACGGCAAAACCAAACGAGTGAATCCCGCGACCGATTAAACAGTTTTAATTTCAAGCAAACCTCAAGCTCAACCGATACAACTGCGTTGTAACCCGAGGCTCTCTTATGTCACGAGTGTATTATATATCGAGATGATGCGGCCTTCGATTCGATCTCATAATCTCTTGCACCTGTAACACGCATTATGGTTTTCCAGTTTTCAAGCGGTGTTAGGTACACCGAAGGCTATTGTGCAAGCGCAACACGACACATCCCGTTTGAAAAAAAGCTTCGTTTTACCTCTACCTTAGTTTTCACGTTATAGCGGTATTATTTTTCATCAACTTTCCAAAAAATCAAATCTCTATAATACTTTTGATTTCGTCACACGTACTGAGTACCAAAGAGTCGAGTAAACCCAATCAGTCCCAACCATATTTCCCGGCTTACTCGGCACACCGATAAATCCATTCGCCGATCGTCCCACAGCAATATACACAGCTCTTCTCCCCAGTGACAATAATCTCAGCTGTGTAGTAACTCTGCTTCATATCTCGTCTGGCATAAATCCTCACCTGTAATTTTCTCGATCATATTGGTCGAGAGCGAGAGTTTCTCACACTTGACGAGAGCCGCCAGGGAGTTGTCCATCCGTTCGATCGGTGGCCACTGAAAGTTCAAACTGACCTCAGTTGCTTGAGCTGCTTCTATACCTCCGTTTTCTTCTTCCCAACGTTTTATCGCATCCTTGCAAGTCGTTGGCTTTCCTGCTGACATTTTCTCTCAACGGCGTTGTTGACTTTTCATGAGGTACGATGTTGGTCGAGAAAATAGAACGCTGTTTTCAAAGCGAATTTTCTCTTCTTCTCTAGCAAACGCTGTGACGATCAAAGATATATACTGTTGGTTTGTATACACACTGGGGCTAAAAAACAAGCCTCCTTCGAAACGGGACAATTAGTGAATTCGCGATGAATATTTACGAATGACTAAGTGCTTTGTTTGAAATAACAATGAAGCATTAATGAAACTAGCGTGGCAGTGACTGTCTCTGTCCCTCTGCCAGAGGGTTGCTAGGAAAACAAACTTCCGTCAGCCGAGGGAATCGATTTCTACTCGCGCCGAATTTAAATTCCTCCCCGGACACACACACACACCCGCGGGAAGTTTGTTCGTATTTTATTCGAGCTTTTAATAAACAAGTAGTGGAAAATATAGGTATCATCGATGAAAAATAATAACCGTTACATGCTCTATACGAGCGATAAAGAAAGACGGGAATTTAATTTTGCGCGGGAAAGTATGGTGCTTAAGGTTTGTGGATTAATAAAAAATAGAAGCTAGGGGAGAGCTTGACGGGCTAGGATGTCAATTAGAGCTTTTACTCGTGCTCTCGGAATAACGAGCGAAGAGTGAGTGAGTAGACAGATGCTTTTGCCAACAACTTTGTCTTTATTGTACATAACAACCAATTTGTAAAATTAAAAAATATCACTATGTATATATTTATGTATAGATATAAATCCACGACAGACGCAGGGTGATGTATTTGGCTAGCGAGAAACTTTAGACTCATTTTCTAGGTCGAATTATGACACTAGTTGTTATACGCCTTTTCTTACCATCTAACGATACTATATCTATACTACGGAGTTATTTATAGGTTCTAAGACGCGCGATACATCATCATAAATTACACAATAAAATATATGCAAACTCTTGTCTTAACGAAATATATATTATACTATACACACTTTTGCTCAATCGATTCCAAATAATAACGATACACATATATATAGTTATTATTTTACAATAGCCGTTTATATATAGGGGAACAATATCAGGCGAATAAACAGGCAGTTTCATTATACATCGCGTCCGTGCCTGACATTGTTCGCTATCCGGGCGTAAAATAAAGTTATACACCAAGCGCGATCGCGCACGAAACTAAATAAAACTCGACGCGATTTATACACACAAGCAAACAGCGTTAACTCGGCGAAGTATGAATCAAGTGGCTCGAAGTCGAGAGAGGCTAAACAATTGCAAGTAATTTGCGCAACTTTCTACACAGTAGTGTATTTCTTCGGCTTCTCTTCTCCTGGAATTACACCGGTTGATTGTCCGAACTTTTCCCTTTTAATCTCGTGCGCGAAGGCAATCAACAAAAGCTCGATAAAACAAATACGTTTTTCGAAACCGAAGAAACACCTGCATCGCCCCCTGTTTATCCACTCTCGGCGCTGCTGCTGCAAGCTCGAAAAAAACACGCCCCTATTTACACTCGTGGCAACGTTCCGACGAAAGCTCACCCGCACGACGGCTTCTTCCGAAAAAAAGCTCGCGCAAACAGCCCATTCGAAATCACACACACACACACACACACAGATCTACAGCTCTACACGTATATGTACAGGGATATAACGGCGTCGAAAGCTCAGCCGAGGATAGTCGACTTGATCCAGGCAAGATTGGAGGAGATCTTGTCGTAGAGACGCGGCCGTTCCTGGCCGGACTTCGAACAGGCGATGCGCCAGCTGCCGACGCCCGCAAGGGCCCATCTGCGATTGTCGGGCTGTAGACAAAGCAGTGGACTACCCGCGACCTCCTCTTCCTAGAAGAAAAGAAGAGCTTTTTGGTGTGGGAGTAAAGAGCTTTTTGCGAGGGTGTAATTGTGTCCTGAGGATAAGGACAGGATTCTGAGTGTCTAGTAGAGTGAATAATGTAGTTTTTGAATTGGAGCTATACTCGTTTTATACGCGAACGTATTCATAAGCAGTAAATCATTACACGTCCCGGACTATATACCAAATTCATAGCACATCAAAGCACATCCTGATTGCGAGTTGCGAGTAAATCTAGCGCGACAAACAGCCCAATTCACTCCGGCCACGTAATTACAAATTAATTTATATTTCGCATACACATCTCGTAGTTCGTTGCTGGAACGCATCGTGTAAAACATTTCGTATGTGCATATTTAGCCTCGAAATTTCGCAACTCGTTGACCGTATTATACACACTCGTTTGGATATTAGAGCGCAGAGCTAGTCGTATAAGTGGACGTAAATATACTGGACGATTTTACGTCGCATTTTGAATTCAACGCGAAATTCAGCCCGTGTATATATATGTATTGACGAAAATAAAATATCATCGATATGATAATGCACGTATATATAGCAACGGAAGCTCTTTCCGAAGGAAACGGTGTGCAATATGCACCGCAACAACAACAACGACAAATCCGCTAGTGTCTATATAGGCCGTAAAGGGCAGCTGACAAAAGCTGGTGCAGGTAAACCGAACAATCCCTTTTTACGACTCGATCCCGAAAGAATCCACCCCGCGCATAAAATATTTTACTACGTGGCTTCGTCCCTTTTTTCCACGTGGTGTCGTTCTTTTGAAAATTAGGGTCTATACGTGCGGATGCCGATATTATAATTAAACGAAACTTTTTATCGCCGGAGGAGCTGTATATAACTACTATGTATTGGAAGTGGACAAAAGGAAGGAAAAATATACAATCCAACACTATACTCACCGTACAGTCGTCGCTCGGGTAAACAGCTTCTGTACAAACGCTATTCACCGAGGCTATACTGACGTTTTCGCATTTCTCCATCGCACTGTGCCTTAGCTGTACTCTTTGTAATAAATCACCTGCGGAAGAAATAGAGAGAAGATTGCGGTGGTGAAAAAAAAAGTTTAATTAATTTGCGAGAACAAGAGAAATTGAGCTGCTGCTATACTGTTGCATCGAGTGTCGATTTCAACGAGTATGTTTTATTACGGCAGAAATTAAATTATTCAATTTTCAAATGCTTCTCAAAAATAAAATCAAACTCAAAAACTGTCAGCAGCATAAGTAAAAAGATTCTACTCACGATTTTTGGCCCAGCCGAGAGTATTGCACTGGCTGGCGTTGCCTATGGGATCACTGCTAGTAGACGGCAGACAGACCGGTCGGACGAAGTCGGAGAAGGTGCCGACGGCCCGGTCCAATTTCAACAGCACAGAGCTGCTACCCTCAACCGGTGACTTGACCATTCCCACGACGCGACGTTCTTGCTGCCATGGAGAGCTGCTTGTCAGCCTAATGGTGCCCAGACGAGCTGACCACTCGGCCTTTGGTTGCCTGAAAGTCGAATTTTTTATTTTTTATTTTTTGAATATATATTCATCGGAGGTTGATTGTCAGGTGACAATTATTTCTGACGTTTTTTGCGTTCGTTATAGATTCGAAAGCATCAAAGCTCGACTTTACCCCAGAAAAAGCTCTACATGCTTTAAAAATTCTTCCCGCGCGAGCTTCGAATAAACAAAAGAATCCGTCGCGCTATTTAAACTAAATCGCACGATCAAAAATCCCTAGTCCTTTTCACTCACCCTCTCGGCTGTGGCTTCAAAGCCTGGGTTGCCTCAAAAGAGAAACATTGTCCGGTACCTCTTGCGCTAGCGGCGTGTACAGAAGCTTTACGCGAGCGCGCGACCCCGCAGCAAACTCCATTTTCCGCATTTTCTCTCTCCGTATATACACCACCGGTATAGCAGCTCTCGAAAGCTCGCTTCAAAGGAAAATCTCGAATCGGAGCGAGCTTTGACGTGAAATTTTTCCGAAAAAGACGGATTCCAACAGCCGGATAGGCAAAGCGATATAACTTTTTCAAGCTCGCATGTATATCGCAGACATTAGAGAGAGAGAGAGAGAGAGAGAGTGAGCTTGCAATGAGCGAAAGAAAGATACTTACCCCTGGAAGCATGAAGCTGTGGTGAGCAGCCAATTTGCCGAGACGAGAGTGGCGTCGCAGACGTGATTGTCCTCTTTGAAGAGGGCCACGTGCCAGGGCCAATCGCCTGGTCCGGCTATTTTCCCGAGGCTCTTAGGGCTCGAGGTTGACTTGGAACGTACTGCCTGTACTCCGCAAGCTGCGCGAAAATTTCACGAGAAAATGAGAGTAGAGCGAGAGGAAAAAAAATAATAATGCTCGAACGATTTGTCGCTATGGTTCTTCGGGGGATTGTAATGGGGAGGGATTAATTGTCAGGGGAGAGAGGGGGAAGGTGTATTGTTATGGCTGAGGTTTCATTGGCTTTTAGGACTCGGCTTTTGATATGGGACGCTTGCTAGTTTTCGCGTAAGCTCCTTCGTGGGAAGTATGTATAGGATATGGGGTGGGCTTGATTTAATATATATGTATACTTCCTCGGCAAGAGGATTATTATATTCCTTTGGAGAATCTGTGCTGCGGAAAAGGATGTATTATTGGCGTTTTTGTTGGTCAAAGCGTATTCGACGATATTATATGCAGAATAGCGTGTTCTTATGCTAATGTACTGAGGAGAGATTTTCGTCGTCATCCAGAAATCTCTTTGACACGAGAAGATTTTAATTTCAAAAATTTTAATTATACAACGTTTCAACTACAGGGTGTATCAAGCACCTCGTTAAAAAATCATCACGATTAAATATCTTAAAAGCTTAATAATTTTCATCCATCAATCCAAGACTAATCGAAAGCGTCGCCTCAAAAGAAACTCGATTACCCTGAAACTGTTAAAAAAAACCGAAGCATTCGCGCTTTCAGCAAGAAGAAGTTTTAATCTAGCGGAATTCCTGGAATGTACCGTCAAGAGAGAGTCTAGAAACCTCCGAGCTATACATATATATATATACACACTGCAGTACACTATACTATATACGACGATAAGAAACACTCACCAAGATCGGAGCAGCGAACGTACATGACCTGCCTGCTAGGGCAACTCGACCTGACGAACGTGATCTCCGGGGCAGTCGGGTCTTGCATCTGGACGTAGGGCACGTTGCTCTCCTCGTCGACTCGCACCTCTACTGACTGCACACCCCTGTGTTGATTGGATTTTTATTTTTAGAGATAGAGAGAGAGAGAGAGAGAATCGCAAGGGGACCATTATTGAAATTGCCGGGCTTGTGATTGCCACCACCAGCACTGCTGCGCACGAGGCAGTTACACGTGGGGGAGAGAGGAAATTGATTTTATCGGGATTGTAGCCAAGGGATGGCTGATAAAATTTTCTTATAAGCTGTTAATTTGACGCAGCGGGAGGATTGAAAATTTTGTATTCCAAGAGGGAATCCGCATGGTTTATGACTTTCTTTTTTTTTTTTTTTTTTTTGCTTATTGGATGCGCTTGGTATTCTAGAGGTGCATTGGATGAAGTTGTTCGGAAAAATCAGAAGCATTTTATTAAAATCCGAACACAGTTCCGCTAAATAGCAATTAAAAGCAATTAAAAACTTGTCTCGATAGAAACTATAAAATACAAGATAAAATCGAAGAAGGAAACTTACTCGAAGGTCAGGAGGGTACAGAGCGAGTTGGCAGTAGACTGTAGGACCGATTGCATTTCCGTGTCCGGTAGAGTGTTGTTCAAGTTCTCGGTGCAGATTTTGCCGAGGGTACCCTTCTCGTTGAACACGACGTAGCCTTCGGCTGTGTAGCTCGACGGGTGTGCGCTGTCCGTCGGCCGCAATTTCAGCGACTTTATGCTCGGGGCCAGTGACACTATAACCACAACTTTTATCAATAAATAGCTATATATACATATATATACGCGTGTGTATGTGTGAAAAGATACGGGCGTCGGTTTATTAAAATATCCTTCGCAGCTGTGCTTTATGGCGCGGAAGAGCGATTTTCGGCGTTTTTTTTTTTTTTGGCTTTTCTTTTTACGAGGGTTCGATTTTATTATCGCTGTTATAAAAAAAAATCATCAATAAAATCATTTCATTTAATCAATTCCCGCAAAGATCATTAGTAGCAGTAGAAGCCAAAAGCGCGAACGTCCCCCCATCAGCGGTACATAGCAAACAGCAATCATTTCACGAGTCTCGCAGTAGTCCGGGATCCAGAGCACATTGTACAGAGGACTGACGGACTTCTGCTATGCCAAGCGTCTCTGCTATGCGCTTTCGGAATCACATCGAAGTCCTCCTCCCCATCAATGATAATGACAGCCACGAGTACAAACACAGAGACACACACATCAGGTATGACGCAATAATACTCACGACAGTCCTTCTCATCACTGCCATTGGGACAATCGATTTTCCCATCGCAACGTTTGGCTCGTGGTATGCATGCGGTACCTATGCCGCAGTGCATGTGGCCATCTCTGCAATAGGCGCAATCCTTCTCATCGGAAAAGTCTGGGCAATCGATCACACCGTCGCAGATGCGTGATGATAACGCGTTTGCTTGTAGATCTCCGATGCAGCCTGTTGTATGAAAGATGAGAAGTGGTGGCTTAGTTTTGGATTATCGTTTGAAAGAAGCTATATGGAAAAATAATTACTCTTCCCGTATATAAGATAGCACACGTTACGCAAAGACACCAAGATTTACAACTGTTTTCTCAGTCAGATCGATGGAGCAAACTACGTATAGCCCATTTGTTAATTCGGAAAACAAGGCACACAGATAATTCTCGACTTTATCTCTCTCTTGGCGGGTAATTTGAAATTCACAAGACTCTCCGGAAAAAAATGTTCAATCTCGTCGTCGTCGTCGCTCTGAATTCTTCCGCAGACAAGGATTCCTTCACTCGAACTTCCTTCCACGCGCATCACAAAAGCCCATTTACAAACTCGTAAAAATTTAATACACCTCGTGCGTTATTGCCGGCTTATTACACGCGGCTCGAGTTATGCGAAAAGTTACTTGCGTAGCGCGGGAAAATTAAAAACGAACAAATTGTTAAAGTTCAAGCGCACAGCTATGCAAATGCAAAAAGCTCTCGCGATGAAATTTTTATGAGAGAGAGAGAGAGAGAGGATCGAGCCTCTAAACTATTTTCTAATTTATTCCTCCCATTCGTCCCGTCACCAGAGTTGCGGTATAGGCACGAAGAAGAAGAAGAAGAAGAAAAAGAAGAGGAAGTTCATTAGCTCATAAAGCGTCGAGGAAAGTCGACAAAGAGGTACGTCGGCATCTTAATTAGGTCGCGGGAAGGGTGGATCGAATGACCAGCGCATACCAGGCTTGGATCGGCAGCTGCCCTCATCCGCGTACTCGGGAAACTTGGCGCAGTCGAGGGCGGCCTTGAGGCGTTCGGGTAGACGGCTACCACAGCCTGACCAGAATTCCTTGCAAAAGCCGCGACATGGCGGGCTGAGGACGTCCTCTTCGTCCCCTTCGAGACAGGCTGGTTGAAGGACCTGGCAGATGAAGTCGTATGCCTGCTTGTAACATTCTGCGTCGACAAGCTCTCTGTGGATTATTAATTATCATTATAATTGTTGTCGCGTGTAATTATGAATTAAATGAAAAAAAAACTCACCTAAAAGCAATTATATCGTCGTTGACCTCCTTTGCATCGTTATGTCCGAAAAAGTTCGGATAGGATGTGACATTGTAAGGCAGATGCTTGCAGTAAGAGAACTCGATGGGACTACACCTTCTGGGCGGTCTTGGTGTCGTAGTAGAGGTTGGAATTTCAGCTGTCGTCGAGTTCGTTTGTAGCGCTAATTTATTCGCTGCACTTATGCTCTCCTGGACTTCGAGACTGGACGGATCGATAGTCAGGTTAGCAAAGAAACGCGTCGTCGAGGGATCGATCTCGTTCGCGAGTACCTCGAGCACGTCGCTAGACTCGAGGCTCCCGTAACGTGAGTCGAAGCGCACGTCGAAGTGTACCTGCAGGTCCTCGCCCTCGATTCTAGATGAGGAACAAAGTTTGAGAGTTAGAGAGAGAGAGAGAGAGAGGAGGTGTGATTTATGGGGTTTGTTGCAAAGTTGCTTTTTGAGGCCGATTGCGGGCTTACGTGCGCGAGAAAGCTAGCTGGTGTTATATTATATGGGGATGTGATTTATGGGTGAGGGGATTTTTTTTAAAGACGATGCGTCGCGGTTTTATTAATATATAAATATATGGGGAGTTGCGCGGTGGTTAGTGAATTTTCGCGTTTCGGAAATTCGGAGTGGATTTATATACGTATTGTCGAAAAAAGTTACGCTTTCATTTATTCAGCCAACTCCGAAAAATCTATTTTCAAGCTCGAGCCGAAAGCCACGTCGAAGTGCAATAATTTGATTATCCGTACAGAAGCATACAGAAAAAAAAAGAGTCGACACCCAAACAGCCTTTACCATCACCGTTCACGCATCTGGCAAAAATATGCGGATCTAGAAGAAAGGATAATCCCCAGAAGCGAGTAAAGATCAGCCGTCTACGTTCATAATCCCAGAAAAAATAATATTACGGTATACGGCCAAAATCCGAGTATATACCCCTATCCGCATATTTCGAGCACGTGGCGGTGAGAGTTCGAGTTTTGAAGGATTTTTATTGCAGCAAGCCCGTGCGCAGTAGTTACCGTACTTTATTACGGTATTTTGGCGAGGTGTCCTAAGCCACGATATTAGGGTCGTTTATTGCTCTTGTGCGGCTTTATTGTGTACCTGGCGGTCGAAGGCCTGGGACTAGTTGTGTATACGCTTGTTGTGTGTATACCAGAGCGGCTGATCGGAGTTGACCCTTCCTATACCGGTACCAGTGCTGAGAGAGGGTTTACGAAGCGGAAAGCCTAATGAATTCTATCGGCCTGATTTGCTTGCGCGTTAACTCTTTAAGGCGATATTCACCCCCTGCGATTATAGTGGTTGAGGCTGGTTTCAAATTGCTGGTCTAATTATCGAGTTTGAGTTATACGTTATGTTGTGCTGTCGCGTTTTTAATGATGAAATACGACGTTTGTTACTATTTTAACGATCTTTGCAGTGAATTTTTCGTCAAAATTATTTTTAAAAATCGAATATATAACACACACACACTTAAAAGCAAAAAAAAAAAAAAAATCGTCCCGCGCCAGACTTACACACATCTGTCAGCAATAACACGTTACAAAAATCCACGTGTTTCTTTCCTTCATTTTTCGCCAAAATTATTTTTAAAAATCGAATAACAGAATATCCCCTCAAAGGAAAAAAAAAAAAAAATTATCGTCCCGCGCCAGTCTTACGCACATCTGTCAGCAACATGTTACAAAAATACACGGGTTCCTTTTCTTCAACGCAAGGACACAAAGAAAGACAATAAAAACGATATTTACGATCGGTCCCCTTCGCCTATACCGCTACGTTCTAAATTACTTTATTATAGGGGACCCGAGCGTACCTTCGCTCTATAATCCTTGCAATGATGCAGGCTATCATTGCGCCAAGCGATGTTATTATCCAGGTAGCAGTGTACAACGTTTTTTTTTTGTTTTTCCCGATATATATATAACGGTACCAGAGGGATTATATTCTAATAAGTGCTCTAATAACGACCGGCTTGGAGGATTAGTCTCTTTGAGCTTGTTTCTATACCTGCTAAGGTAATGGACTCTTTGGGATTTTGCGTGTAATTATCACACTTTATTGTTCAAAAATTCAAAAACAAAATCGCAATACATAGCTCTTTCCGCTCGAGCAAACCCCATGAATGCCTGACGTTCCAAGTCATCGACCTGCACACGTATACGAGGTTAAAAAATGCGGACATAGCACTTACCCATCTAGGGCGAGAATCTCAGCTCCGATGAAGGGCATCTGTAGTCGACTGCGTCGAAAGACGAGATTCAAACGGTCCCTATAGGCTCGGGAACGTTGACGGAAGGCTTCGGTCGATGGATCTGCCAAGTCTGGACTGAAGGCATCACCTTCTGTCACCCGAAACGTCGCCAGGAAGATCTGGTCACTGGGGAGGTCTGACAGCAGGAACGTGTCTGTAGAGGTGAATTGCATTGTTAGAGTTGATGTATGAACGTTTTACTTTACGACGAAAATTATTGTGTTTAAAAATAATAACTTGTGGTGGTAGTCTTAATTTGAAAATAAGCAGCTTCTCGCGTTAATTACCGGCACAATAATTGTTTCTTTGAAAAAACTATAAATGTCACTCGAGTTTTCTATCGAGCACAAAAGTGTGTAATTAGTTCCACCGGCGAAAAATAACAATAATTAATGCTTCCCAGTGCCTAGAAAGAGGAAAAATTACAGCACAGCTGAACTTTTTCCTTCTCCCGCGTATACACGTACACATCCAAGAGAGCGCTTCAAAGTTAAAAATTTAGTTTAGCAAGTTTAGCGTTCGCTAGCTCAAAATTGCCGAACACTTTCGCAGTTTCCTGCAGACCTGCTCTCGGGCTATAGAAGGTCGAAAAAGTGTATATACACCGGTTGGCTTAAGTGCAGGGTTGCGCAATGCTTGCGCATGACTTAGGATCAATTTTCTCGCGCGTACACGTGCAACGTAAGGATAGTTTTGAAAATTTTTCTATATGCTATGGTCGCTTTTTTTTTTTTTGTGCCGAGTTCGAGTTTCGAGGTGCAAGTGCAGCTGTAGGTAACGACGTAATTACACAGGGGAAAATCGATGTGAGCTTGACGCTCAACGCGTTTGATGGATCGAACGTGTTTGGTAGAGCGGCTACTAATTTTCTTCGGAAAGTGGCGTATTCGTGACGAAAATTCCGGACTCGTGGGAGCGTGAAAGTTACGGTATAGCATTGAAAATCGAGACTTTACAATATATATATATATACGTGTTGTCGTTTTATACACCTGTATGCAAAATCCAATTGATATATTTATCGTGTAAAACAACTTTCAACCTGACACTCAACTCGATATCGATCGTAATAAACCGGACAGTTTAATAAAAATTATCGCCTAAGCAGCCGTGTGGCTACGAGCCGGCAAATTGTAGCTAAACGCATCGGTGCGGCAGCCCCTTGGGCTCTCGAGCCATAAACCTCCTCTACTCACGAAAGAAACTCACTCTCGCGTCCCCAGAGGCGTCCGACAACTGCAACCCAAGTTTTCGGCTATACGTATACGGCATTAGCTTCAACGACGCTCCTTTAATTATACCTAGACTTTAGAGACATGTATGTGTGTATGTGTGTGTGTAGAGTGGAATTAATACGGCATGATAAATGTAAAATACACACGAGTCACAGTGTATATACGTGTGTCCGGAGGTGCGGAAAGACGAGAGCCCTGCGTATATACAGTCTCGTTTCTTTTCTCTTGGCTCAAGCTCCAGGCGATGCGCGAAATGGAAATTCTCTTTGGGACGCGACGCGAGTTTCGCTCTCTGATGCTCTTATTTCCTCTCTCTCTCTCTCTTCTTTTATTCCTCTGTACTGCCGGCGATGCTATGTTTCTTTTTGTACCTGCGAAGCTGCAATGCGACACCGGGCAATCGGCTTCTTGCTGCCGTTGTTGCGCTGCTCTCTGTTGCGAAGGATTGCGGGGGTGTATAGGACGATTGTTTTGCAGTGAGATGGGGGAGGATCGTCCTGATGGCTCGATTAAGATGTCGATTCGAATGTGGGGTTGAATTTTTTGTGCGTGGGGGTGTTCATTTGTTGCTCGATTGGATGCGGGGATTGATGGATGGGAGATACTTGCTTATTTCTATAATGATTGAATTTTTGGGCGAAATTCGAGCGATTCCAGATAATAATTATTTTAAAATCACGTATAAGCATAAAAGCAATATTATATAATAATCATATTATTAAATCCTCGTATTCCAGGGGATTCTCGCTCTGTTCGAATGAATAATGCAAATAAATGAAGCATTCGATTTTCGAAAATGGAAAGCTTTTGCTTATATTCAACGCGTCGTATATAATAATTCACATTTGTTATTTATTCAATCAATTTCACTATATGCGTTAACGCTCGCGTTCAACGTCCGGCAAAAATACGCAAAAAAACATCTCCGCTATACAATCATTTCTAAAAAACCGCATGATACACCAGAAATCAAAACTAAAAAAAAAAAAACCCAATTGAAATCTCGCGCTCAAACGCTCTCTCTCTCGAACGCAAATTCGCCGTTATAAAACGAGCCAGATCGAGCGCTCACAACTTCGATAAATTGAAATTCGAGTTTTTTTCCCGAAAGCTACACTCGTCTACCATATAGACATACATATATAGGGTGGAATCTCCCTGCGGAGCGTCAGCGTGCGCGCGAACTCGTAACCTGTTAGGAACAGTTCGGCTAACTGCGTTACGCTCTCACGGAGAGCTGCAGCGGTGGCATTTGCATAATGTCTTAAACTTTACTTGCGGCGCTGGCGTCGCTCTCTCTCTCTCTCTCTACCCTTAATATATTTAAGATATCAGGACCGAAGAGAGAGAGAGACGCGGCTGCAGCCGATATAAATGCTAAACTTTGCGGGTCGAGCCGACAATCAGCTGATGGTTCGGAGAGAGAGAGAGAGAGAGACGGTATCGTTGAGATTTTTCTTACTTGTCGTAGAGGAGCAAAGTGAAAAAGCAGATTTTTGAGATTTTCAGAGGGATATGAAAGCTCGAGAAAAATTTCCTGGCTGCGAGCTGCGTTGAAAATGTCGATGGGATTTCTTTTTAACCCTGTTATATAGGCTACTCGGATTGAATGAGGATTGATATAGTATTTAAATTTCAAACTCACAATATTCCAACGTCGAAAAAGTGGATACAAAAAGCAGCTTTATATATAACCCGGTGAAATTTGATGGAGCGCGTACAATAGCGATCCTGATGACGCGGATTAGCAAAGTTGAATGTTCGTATTAGCACTCGTGCTCACTCTCTGCGCTTGCGCGTCCAAGTCACCTTCGAACGATTTAATTAAACGTCGCTTCCCCTGAACGAGTCGCATCTGAATTTTGGGTTAATAACTTTAGAATAGCTTTTAATCATAGTTACTCGACGCGTCAACGTATAATACACACCAGCTCGATATATATTTCAAGAACAATATTACAATAGATCTCGGCGACACAGTCGTAAAATTTTCCCAAAAGCTTATAGAGTCGTAAAGAAATTCCCCGGAGCTGTTTAAATTTTACAATTACAACCAGGGCAATTTGCGTTTTTCCCCAACGTGCGCGACGCCTTTGTCTTTGCGGTCCGGGGAAACACAAACGGCTCTCGTTGTAAAGTGTGGCGGAGAAGAAGAGCCGGTTTTTATTGCAGACGAGAGCGTTTCGTGCGTATAGGCTCTTTAAAGAGCTAAGCTCGGCACGTTATTGCCGTGGATTACGCGTAGGGGGGTGGTGTATAGGATAGTGTCGAGTAACGGAGAGGATGGTCCAGATGTGTACAGGGCTGATGCGTACCTCCTAAGGTAATAATGAGTAGACTCGCAAATCTCCGCTTAACGAGTTATTAACGGGGGAAAGTGGATTTTTTTTTCTACAGTTTGCGCTAGGAGAGATAGAGTTGATTTTCTGATACGATAGGGTATTAACTCTGGAGGGCGCGATGCTCTAGGGTCATTGTTTACTTTAATCTCTCGCTTTGGGTAGTATATAATGAGAAAGTTTCGAAACTGCAGCTTGTTTTCAGTTTATAACGCAGCTCGTTTTAAAATTGAAACGAAAATACATAAGGAAGCTAATCTAATACGTGACGTTTCCTCTTTGGAATCTCCAAAACAAATACGAATCTCCATCAAAAGCTGTCCACACACACATACAGAGCCCCGAGAGAGCAAGCTAAATTAATCCCAAAAAGCAAAGTCTCCGTGCTATTTCGTCCTCCCAACACACATAGCTCAGACCCACATATCTCGCGCCATCTCTTCCCGCAGCGGTGGCGCGAGACCCTCATGAATCATCCCTCAATGCTTTCTCTCTCTCTCTCTCTCTTTCTCTTCTCTGCGCCTATACTCTCAAAAACTTGAAGCATCCCTCTCGAAACAATGCCATTGTAATATATGTAGCTTTCCCTCTTTCTCTCTCAAAGCAGAATTCACGCGAGTATTCTGCTTCTGGCGGGAAAAACAAAACGCGCCAAGAAAATCTAGCTTCATATTTCAAGAGTCGCGCGCTTACAAAAGCTCTCCTGCAAGCACGGGCTATGAGAAAAAGGGTCAGCGGCGTAGGTCATCATCATACACGTATACGTGTATATATATATGTGTGCTATGCTATATATACTTACATCCGAGGTATATAGAGACGCCAGCGAAGAGAAGGAAGAGGAGAAAGGCCGCAAGCACACAGCAGCCGCACCTGTACTGGCTGCCGAGCTTGCGAGTGAACCGGATGTCGCTGTCCGAGGAAAGGATCGAGCTTGGAGTTCCGGCTCGACTGAAGCGACGTGTACTCACTGTGCTCACTGAGATCTGCAAGTAAATGATGATTTAGAAAGAAAAATTTTAATTTTATTTTTTTTTTGTAGATCAAGTATCACTTGGTCGTATGCGCGAATATACTTTGGGATGTAACACCGATGCTTTTACGCGCTGTGTCTCGTGTGTCTCTAAGTACTCGAGGAAACTGAATATTCTCGGGTCTTTTTCGAGACGCTTCAGAAAAGGGACTGTGGCCTTTTTTTTTTGGGAAAATATGATATATGCCCTGCGTCTTCTCGAGAGAGGCTGTGCATTGTGTCCGAGAATTAGTCATTCTTTCGCGCTGCGCGAAAAAAGCTCGCTTTGTTCTAAAAAAAAAAGCTTTTTGTGTGCGCTAATGAATATACGCGAAATGTATGAAAAGGATTTATTTTATTCTACAAAAATAGAGTACACAAGTCACATTTTTACATCAATACAAACATGCAAAAAAATCCGGGCCAACTACCATTCCTCCTCATTTTACTTTCTCGGAGTAAAAGTCCTTCTCGCTCTCCGAGTCCCTTATCTCGGGCAGTTATCGCGACTCGGCGTGTGCAAAAAAAAGAAAAAAAAAACACTTACACACGAAATTCCGAGCAGCAGCAGCTGAACAACGAAAGTAAGTCGTGCTCGAAAACGGCAAGAGTATACAACACACTGTAGCAGTGGCTATTTTCAGAGGGCGATGACCGTTTTTTTTTATCTCGATTAGCCGATATTTCCCCTTAAATTTCAAACCTCTCGCTCTCCGGAAGATTGCCGCTATAGTATATAGCGTCAGCTCACTCGTTTCCGCTAAATTTTCCCGCAATATAACGGGAGCTTTTGCGCGTCTTGCGAATTTATCATCCTATTCCCGTCGTCGTCGGTTGATATTAAAAAAACGAGCTAAAAATCGCAAGACGGCCTCACCTCTACTTTACGAAATAATTAAAGGCTCTCTCTCTCTCTCTCTCTCTCGCTTTAGCCGCAGTGTTCATTACCGCCCAAGTCTCTCTCTCTCTTTCTCACTCTCTGCTCCTATAACAGTTTTGTCGTTCGCTGCAGTAGCTGTGCGCGCTTATCTCGGGCTGCGACAAGAAATTGCTTTTCCTCGCCGGCTCGCTCGCTCTCGCGAGAGAGAAACAAAAAGTCGAGAAGTGCACGTAAATAAGCATTAATTGCCGACGCTTTTCGCCCCGAGAGTTTCCGCGACTGCGCTTGGCTTTTCGTATATATATATATATATATGCGCGCTATACGGAATTATATTGTTGTTTATGACCAGAGTTGCGGCCGAGGGATAGTTTTGGGGTTTAGTAGAGGCAGGACTGGAATTAGGACAGCAGCAGCGGTGGACAGAGGTTTTTATTCACGAGAGAGAGGTTATGATTATTCAATTGCGGGTGGCGCGCGGTGAGCTTTTTTTTTTGCGCGCGGCAAGTTTGAATTTAGTGACGCGACGCGCTCTGCGGTATTTTTGATTTTAACGATCGTTCCGGCTTTATATATGTCGTCGTTATACGACATTCGGTCTGTGTTTTGCGGAATAATAATATAACGAATGTATATCATTGGTCGTAAATTCGATGCGATAAAATATTGCATTATATTGCGATCACGCGGTGTGTGTGTGTTTGCCAATGGTATATAATAAATCGGAAAAAATTAACAAACGATTCATCGAAACGGAAGCGACGCGCAAATACGCGATAACGAATCGGAGCAAAGAACTTTACAGCTACTATATAGAGGTGCTGTAAAAATCATTACACGCCGTAGCGCGCTGAGAAAGAAAGAGAAGGAAAGAGAAATGTCTAACAGTCAGTTGACCGCAACGCCACTTCTTTCGATACTGGTAAAAACGCGCGATACTTTCGGTTTTACGTTTCCTGCATCGATCGCAATTCAGCGAATGGCTTAATATTTCGTAAGGATAATTTCGATGGTTGATTTTTCGTAATAAGGTAAGCGCGTGTCTGTCGACGATCGATCATCATCGCTCATTCGTAAGGTTTGTACGATAATCGAGTGTATTTATACATTTAGTCGAAATTCGATGGAATCGTCTTAGCGGTATACATTCCGTTAGATTTTTAGAAGCTTATAACCGGGAGCTCATTAATTAAAGTGAAAGGTTATTCATTACTCGCAGTCAAATGTCGGAGCGATAATTCAACGGGAAGAAAGCCAGTCTATTTTCCGAATGGGAATTTATCGTTAATTTTCAAGCGATGCTGTAAGGAAACTCTTTATCATTTCAAGAGTGAGAAGTTCATAATATACTTTATATTATTATCGTCAGCATTTTTCTGCCGAGTCGACGCGCAAAGTTTTCACACGTTTCGTTATATACATATATTCGTAGGTATATAATTTATGGGCTAATTCTGATCGGTATTCGGGTATGTAATTCATGGCTTGGCCATCGGCTGTATAACACACGTGTGTATACGGGGAGTATATATATGGGAAGGAATTGATTTATTGTTTACCATGCATATACGCAACATTTATATTTATGGCTAGTGGGGGGTGAAATCGAATGGTAATTACGATGAAAAATGCTTAATATTTTTCCGCTGCTTTCTTATGGAGATTAGTATCTTTGCAAATTTATGCCGATGCGTATACGTGTGGCTCGGCGTTATTATTTTCAAAGCGTGAAAAATACGGGTTAAGAAGGCAGACTCCAATTTAGAAAAGAATAGCCAAAATAAAATAGGATGAGCAGCTCAAGCAGGCTCGACAAGAGGCAGGTTTGACATAAGTGACGAACCTTCATATATACCTATATGCACTGTTATCGCGGATACCAATATAGAAAAATAGGAAAGCGTCTGTGCGCCAACTATTTTCGCTGACCAGATACACAGAGAGATTGAGTAGCGAGTAAGAGTCCAGTCCAAAACTGCTTGTTGCAGTAATAGTGTATTAGGTAAAAAATATATATATAGCCTTAGTTTATCGAAGAAAAAGTAAAATTCATCACAGCCAAAAATTCCCATCAATCTCTTCCCTACAGTCTCTCCAATGACGAAAGATCATCATTGCAGCCAAATACACACACATAAGCAAAGCATAGCACATTATGTCAGCATCTCTCTCGATTATGCTACAATTCCCAAACGGTGCCTTTGCACAATCGCGTCGTCCGCAATGCTCGTGGCGGCCGTTTTTTCTCTCCCCTTTTATCTATCACCACGAGAGAAAGAGAGAGAGAGAGAGAGGAGCGCTTGCGCAACCACTTTAATCCCGCAAGGTGCAGTGGAAAAGAAGAGCCGAACAAAGAGATGCAGATTTTTGTCGAGCGGCCTCCCACGAGCCGAGCTACAATCACTTCTCGATCTATCATTTGCAGAGCGCTCTCTATATATAACGTATAGGTACGCGAAGGAGAGGTCGATGGCTTCCGTGGAATTCGATTCGAATTCTTTCGAACTTTTTGTTTAGGAAATATCTATACGCCATTATAATATTATCCCCATGAGTCGCAAACTTAGTCGTGTGTATACTATAAGGGACACCGACAAGTTTTGAATTGTAAACATCAGGGGGTGAGTATTTTTAGCAAAGACGTCGAAACAACAACACTTATACTACTCGTGTATCCTGAGCGCATTAACCCGAAATTTTCCGGCAGCCGCGTATAATCTCGTTAGACTATATATATATGTATATTCTCACAAGAAACTTTTTGCCTCTTCTCATTATCCTGATGCGGCTTTCTCAGCGACAAAGCTCCAAATTAGCCGCGACGAAAAATCTCCGACGTCTTCACATATACGCAGTTTCGTTTATGACACCAGTTCCGGACTCCCTAATGTCGAAATACCAACTATATATCTGTTGTATATATATTTGCTTCCAGGCGCTTTCGGTAAATCGACGGTCGGATCGTTATCGCGCGCACCTGTTTCACGCGTATAGGCATATAATCTGCGGTAAGAAATTATTCCAGTACCGAAGTGTCTAGACAATGTTACGGCTGCATAATATACGCGTCAGTTTTTTCTCTTGGAGGTTATTATATCATAATATATAACACACGTCGTCTTTCTCTCACGCTTCGGTTTTTGCTCTTGTATGTGACTTTTTAAATTTTTACAGTAACGTATGCACTGAATGCATAATGAAGTAAGTTCACTTCAAAGAATCGAGCTCGCAGTCGAGCATTTCTTTAGACTCTTGCAATCTGTTATTATTTTGATTAGCGTGTTTCTCTCGAGCCCAAAGTACCAGAATTAGTTCGCTTCGCGTTTACCTTTCGAAATGAATATCGAGAACAATGCCAATTAACTTATTATTCCAAAAAAGAAAAATTCCACAAAGCCTCCCGCAATTGAAACCCAACCTGGTAGTCATCTCAAAGGGGCTTATCACCCTGACAAAACACATTCGTACAAAACTTTGCACGTCGCTTGAAATCCCGAAATTATTACACAGCTACTGCAAACTCCTCTCTCGCATAATCCCGTAAAATTACACACGCAGTCACTCGCGCGAACTCGCAACATCCATTTTTCTCTCTCATCGCGTATCACATCCCATCTCTCTATAGTCCAAGTTCTCTCATTATATCGCTCGCTCCTGTGAGTTTTCCTACCCGCTATCTCTCTCTCTCTCTCTCTCCCTCTTTCACCTTTTGCTACAGCAGCAGCAGCAGCTTTGTCTCTCACTCGAGGCATTACAATGCCTGGGCTGTCCCACTTGCGCCATTTCTCGCTTGGGCCCCGACTATGTATACCGTTATGCCTCTTGAGATATACGTATGTAAGCGAGAAAGAGGTAGATATATGTATATAGTAGACTTATAGGCCTCGCCTTTCTTACGCCGCGCTGCGCATGTATGATTACGAGTCGAAGTCGCAAATGGCCCGGGATCTCCTGTATCCTTGACTCGATCTTGTTTTACACTGCTGCAAGACTTTTCTCTTTCCCTCCGGAGAGCTGTACACCTACTTTAGGCTTATCGGCTTGTTGTATGTGTTTGTAAGTATCGCTGCGCTATACTATCGATTTATTTATATACGAAGCTTCTTTTCTTTCCTGTCCATCTCTCTGGTGGATATACAGATCGGGAGCTCGAGATATTACAATACAAGTATCGATGCGTGTAATAATAATTGTTGTTTGACAGCTGTAGCTTCTTGTACGTATATAAGCTACTGTTTGCTTACATGGATAGACGTAGATATTCGCTATTTTAAATTTAAATCCGGATATTTTTATCCTTGACTAGCTCGTCGGTTCTCTCGCATTTCGTGCTTTGACTTTCAACTTATGCTAGAATTTCGTATTGTCTCTCGCGCTCTGTGATACTGTTTTGTAACGTCGTGTGTCTCAGTCAAGTTCACAATTTTGATGCTATCGCGAGTAAGCCGGGATTGTCCGGATGCACTCGTATGAGAGTACTGGATCTTATAGGAACGATGGGAATTTGGGTTACTTAATGCTTTGGTTGTGTAATTTTTGATACTGTAAACGATATGGTTTTCTTAATTCAAAATTTATTTTTTTTTGTTGATATCTGACACATGTGAGAAGTAATTTGATCGCAGGTTTATTTGCTTCTATCAAAGGCTTTTGAATAAGCCCAATATTCGGCAAATCTCTCAAAGAAAGTGTAAATCCGTCTATTCACATACTTTTTAACGAACTGCACCAAGCGAAAAATCCATATAGGTACAACATTTTTAGTTCAAACGAGCGTTCCATAAAAAAAAAATCTTTTCCAAGTTTCAAAGCAACCACTTTTTCGTAGAACTTCACTTCATTACACACTTCGTCGAAAAGCGTGAAAAGCCAGGTTTACTGTAAACCCGACATTACAGAGGCTTTAGAGCTTGGAATGTATCTATACACATGTCTTTGTCCCGTTCCCTTTATACTTCGATACAATCGCCTTACATTTTGACAATTTTATCAGACCCGTGACAAGACACCATAAATCCATCTCATATACATATCAAGATATGAAGCTTGATTAATAAGACAGCCGTTGCAGCCCAAAGGGCATCTGTCATGCGCTTGGAAAATAAAACGAAAACGCGAGAGAGATGGAGACGGAGAAAGTGGAATCACGATATTATGTACCGTACGGTAGTCGACCTCCTTCGAACAAAAAGCTCTATACACTCGATAGATGTGTTTTTATTGACGGATTATCGTAATTACGGGCTTAGCATAAAATGTATATACACATCCGTCGCTCACTCGAGCGTAATATTACCGATGAATAATACGTGATAGAAGCGCCCGAACAAAATCGACTTTTTACCCGATCAACAATAGTATCCGACTTTTAATTGCTTTCCGTGGATTGAACAGCATAACTACGCTGGTATAATAAACGGAAAAATATATGGTCGTCGTCGTTGTCATCGAAAAAAAATTTAACAAACTCGAGAGTCACACCGCAAAAAAGTTTATATCCACAGAAGTTGTATAGCGCATTGTTCCATTTTTGAGCAGCTGTATAGCGAGAAGAGCATCTCGGGCACATTTTTTCCCTCTTCCTCTACTGCAATAAGGCTAGTTTCCGCTTAATCACCCATTGTTTCATTAAAACTGCAAGAGTTTTCCTTACAGCGCAGCTTATTAAATACCATAAACGCGCGGTTTTATAACGGAACCGAGCGCGTTAGCTCGTGTACACACGTAAATATTTTACAATCCGCGCGTTAAAACTGCAAACTTTCCAAATGTTTACATCTCGCGCTAATAAGCCTTGAACTTATATATATATACTACTTACGCAATAACGATCCTTGATTGGCATACTTTTCGGCAGATTTTATATACAGCTCCCCGAAAACAATGGCCAGTTTCGCAGAGGATGAGTCATCAGCCCTTTGTGTGTGTTTGTGTATATAGTTACTCACGAGTTCGCCTCAAGGCCCCGAGTTGACCCGAGAACGGGCCTCGACCTGGATCACTTTCTCATCCGAGAGCCGCGAGCGCGATGCCCCGTATAACTGCCTTGAATGGATAAACTCTTCGAAGCGCGTGTTTTGCCGACGTTACGGTTCTGCGTTCTTGCGCGTGGCTTCAGAATTTTTAATTTTTTTTTTTTTTTGCCGGTGAGTTTGAATTTGGCGCTGAAATTCTTACAAGATGGCGTGTACGACGTTGTTAAATTTTTAACGTTTGCTCTAAAAAGGTCTTCTTTAGTATAAAAGTATAGCTTTAATGACCGTCCATACTTAGCGCTAGAATCAATAAAGATCGTTTTAAGCTTCTTACAAGATGGCTCGACTTCCTATTCCAGATAAGGAAGTACAATAAAGGCGGGAAATATACGGCCGATGAAGAGAAAAAAAAAAATTGTGGAATTTATGCTTCGCTTTGATTATATACTTCTTGTGCAAGTATTCTTGGCTCGAGTTTACTGTTGTATGGAGATGAGTATATTTATAAGCGTAATGTTCTCCAGTAAAGCAGCTGTGGTTTTACTAATAGCTCGAAATTTTACAAAACAGTTTTTCAATCTGCAAACCAAATTTCGCGCCAACTGTCGTTTTGACGTTTCATCACGTATAATACAGACTTAAAATTTTTAATCGATAACGACGCAGAAATACCAGCTATGAATCATCCGCGTATTACAGACGCGACATGAATCTCTGGCCTAGAAAATCATCTCTCTGAGATATTACGGATGCGCGATGAGTCTCTCATTCGTATAGTGGTATCGAAAATTATACGTACAAAGTTGTGCGTCTATCTTTTTATTCAGTTTTTTTCGGACGCTGTTCTATTACACGCTAGCCAGAGCGCGTTATTTATGGAAATTTCAGCCAAGTAGACCATTAATTACAGTTACTTCTTCGACGCGCTCGCTATAGAGAAGGAAATACCATCGTGGAGAATTTGGGTTACGAAGCCTGTTGATGCCGATTTACCGGTGTTTATTCTTCTCTCGAATTTTACGGAACAGGTTATTTTTGAAAAGTTTATGTCTATTCAATCTCAGCGACGACGACGACGACGACGAGTTTAATTAAATAGTTATGATAGCATAATAAGATAAAGTACATATTTAAGTATCCGACTAGAGTAGGTATTAGTTCAGCCGTTCGCCGGAACTTTAGCAATTTTAGTATAGCTGTATTAAACTAACTTAGTTCGAAGACTAAGTTTAGCCACCCGAGTTACTTCCAAGAATATGACACTTCAATCATCACGGAGACGTATATATATTACACACACATACACCTGCGAAATATAGTCGTCCGCAGCTTCTCGCAAAATTAATAACACATCACACAATATATACGTGAGTATATAATTTACGTCGATGCGGATTTTTATTTTCGCCCCTAATCGAGAATATGGCAGCTGTAAATTACCAAAATCTCAAAGGCTCTTATAGGAAAGTATGTTCGCGTGTAGTACACACCGAAATTTTTTTTTTAATCTACGATCCATCACTCGTATAACTAAAACTTATCGATTTCCAAAAATCCAATACACATCGTCGCGACTCCCGTAACGGCCCCACCTACATCTGTCCGTTCGGAGAGTAGAGACCGGCAGCGATCGGTCGTTAAACCACGACACCGCTGTCAGCGCTCGTGATCCCGTAGATATCGCCGTCGCCACGATTTTTAACGGCCGTCGAGCCGATCCGTTATATTCTCTCTCTCTCTCGATCGAGTAGCAGTAGTATAGTAGTGAGGTAGGGATTGTCCGCAATGAAAGAAAGAACTGGCTGCTGTTGTGTGGAAGAGTCGATGCTGCTACCGGGAGGAGATATTGTACGCTACTGGCATGATTTTCTTTTTTTTTCTTTTCTTCTTATATTTCCTTGTTCTTGTTCTTGTTTCGAGGTAACGGTCGAAGTGTGAAGGTCGTGTATTAGGTGATTGATTGATTTTATTTCGTATTAAGGATGTTCTGATTAATTTGAATTTATCGTCTCGCTCACAACTTTCACGATGAGTCATTTATGCGTATAGAAAGAAAGGCGTCGTTGCAACAATTGCAGCTAACGCGTAGGCGTCGATTAAATGAAACAGCCCATGTGGCTGACTCATGAAAATCATGATCAGAATTGCTAATGCAACAATACTACGAGAGAACCGAAAAAATCCTCGCGTTTTATCCGCGAACACGTGTGTCGGGGAGTGTAAGAGCGAGGCGGGAATCTTTCATAAGAAATTTCCTTAGTCATGATGCATTTTAATGCTGCAATAATATTTTATTCCCATAAGTGTGAGCTAAGATGAAAGTCAAAGAGGAATTCTATTTTGCAAAGCGATTTTCATTCTAATTTTTATATATTATTCGAACGTTTCATCGTCATATAAGTGATTACCACAGCATATCATAAAATTCGCGATAAACCCAAACAGCTTCAATTTTTACGATCGACAAAAAAATTACTCCTCCAAACGTTAAACTATACGCGTAGCGTAAACCCTCTTCTCACCATAAATTTGTCACCTCTATACCCACGTTTTGCGACCACAATTCAAAACTTATCACCCGACACATTCGCCACTGCAGCGTCTCATTCTCATTCGGGAAAGAAGCGGCAATAAAACTCGCGCGTCGAGAGAAGCTCCACCTCTACAGCAGTAGTAAGCAGCAGTTCCATGAATGTAGAACTGAAATTTTAACAAATTGCCCAGTGCTCGCGTATACATAAATTAAATTCAGCGAACTTTATATATTCAAATGGTATAACAGTGCATATATACGCAGCTGCACATATACACACACTCGCAATTAGCCTTTTATGCAAGAGTACAGTGACCCTTACATAAGGATAATTACGAGCCACGGTACCGCGAGCGCATATATAGAGCTTAAAGCGAGAGAAAACTTACGTAATATTAAAACAATCCCACATGCTTTCCGCGTATATATGTAGGTACCTATATATGTATACACTGTTTTGCAGGATATTCGAGGAATTAAAGAGGAGCAGTTGACCGGCTCCCGGAAATGAGAAAAATTCACGAACGACTTGCGCTTCTTTCTCTGTGTGTATCTGTAAGTAGGAGTCGAACACATTATCCGCGCGCGGCGGAGAATTTGTATTCCGCGCGCGCGGGATATTCAAATGAGCCACTAGCTCTCTAGGGAGGGGAAAGATGCAAAATCGACGAAAATGGAGATAAAGAAAGGCGTCAGAGGGGGAAAATCGAGTGCTGGACTGGTTTGCAGGAATTTTAATGAAAAATGTTTTACAGCTCTCGTGGAAGGAAATTTCGTCGATTTGTCGACTCCCACGCGCTCTCTCGCGACGTAATTCGACTGGGATTGGCAATTTTTTAGCGGATTTGAATCGTTCGGGAGATTCTATTATTTTCTTGTTGACTACTATTTTTATTTTCGACCCTTTTGTTCTCCGTTGCGAGAAAGCTTCGATTATATTATAGACTCCCGTAACGCAAGTTTAATCATAATGGAAAGTATAATTATTTTTTTTTCTTTTCGTAAGAATATAGGAAGCGACATCAATCTACAGCGTAAGAGATGATTGTACGTAATTTGCCATCGATTTTTTCCTTTCAAGAGCCATTATTGCGAACACTTGCGTAATGTTTGTCTTCGGATAAACTTTATATAACACAGCGCATATTAATTCCAGTGCTTGCGCTCATCGTCTCTGGTGAAACTTTTTATAAGCAATTATAAAATAATCTCATTACAACAGCCGAAAAATTCCATCTACATACAAGCTCAGCCCTTCAAAGCTAATTAGCCAGTCTCTCTCTCTTTCTCCTGGCTGCCACAAAAAGAAGAAGATCCTCGAAATCTCTCGAAAATCCGGAAAACAACACACAGCAGCACTCAACCTCTTATACACGACGTGGCGTCGGACCATTCGTAGGAAGGACACAAAAGCCAGAGGATGAGGTAAAAAAAGGGATATACGCCGCAGAAACATTGCGCAGAACTAGGCGAGCGGTCTTGAAAAAAAGAAGAAATACACACCACGAGCTCGCTTGAGAGAGAGAGAGAGAGAGAGTCGCGCCCATTTCCTCGTCGGGAGTTTGTAACGGTACGCGCGGTAAAAGCGAGCAGGCCACAAGAGAGAACCTAATCCGTCTCGTATGTGTGTATGTATGTGTGGTGTTGGTCTAGGTAAAGGTGCGTCGACCTGAGAGTAATAGCAGCAGCAGCAGCAGAAGCAGTTCTGACAACTTTCGTGTGACGTAAGGAGTAGACTGACTGTCGACTTTTTGAGAGGAACAGTTTTGTTAAGAGGTTCGGGGATAAGACACGACGTATACATGTTGAGGCTGAAGATGAGTCGAGGTGATGGTGCGAGGTGAATATATAGGACACGTGAATTTGTTTAGATAAAGATTTTAGTGTTTTTTTTTTTTCGATTTTTAAAAAGGCGCATCTCTGCGAATAATAAAAACTTTACACTAATAAGAGCAACGCCGTATAAAAGATTAACCGTAACAAAGAGAAATATTCGAAAGACACAAAAGACGAGTTTGAAAAAAAAAATTTAGTTTTTTGTTGCTACACACCCGTCGTCCGAACACACGAAGCGTAAAAAATTAAAATGTTTGGCTCCCTCGTAGTAGTAGCCTGCGTACAAAGCGTTGAAAGGGTTACAAAGGTATACACAGAAGGTAAAATCGATGCCAATAAAAAATCGGATTACGCATCGTACGTATACCTATACATGTATACACGCGTTATACTACGCTCGGGTTGCCAAATCGCTTGTAAAAGAATGAAAACGAGAGAAAAGCGCAGTGTAGCGCAAAAACTTGAGATTTTGAGATCCTCGTAAAAAAGAGGGAAAATATCATAGCTGCGAGGATTTTTTTTCATATCGAATCGAGGAGCTGTTATCCGATTCATTTGAAACTGTTCGACTGTACGAGTAATAATAATAATGGCTGTACTACGTTATGCAATTTTAGAATTTTTTTTACGACGGAGGTCGAGTAGTTTAGTTTTTTATATCACTTCCTTGAAAATAGAAGGCACATACACTAACCGTCTAGCTCTAGTCGCTAAATATAGTGAGTTAAATAACATATCGGAAAAGTTGTCACACTTTCCAGAGTCGGTCAGTGGGACGTTCGTTAAAAGTTGAGGCTGTACGCGAGTATTATTATTAAAATCAAATCTCTGATATACAAGAGAAACCTTTATCGAAAATAACTTTGTTGTGGGTGTCACTTTCTGTGCCGTATGGCTCTTACTTCCGCAGAATTATATATATTTACAGTCGGACAATCCACACGTATAAAGAGATAAAGGGAGAATTTTTAATTAGGAGCTTTTATACAACCCAACGTTTCTTTCGCCTGGTGCTTTAATTGTAATTCCAAACACAAAAGAGATAGAAAATTGCCCTAGATGCTCTGTGTGTATACAGGTGGAAAAAGGAATATACGAACTGAGAAACGTCACCGACTAATGAATCACATTACGCTGACGCTAAGTAAGAGAGTTAAACTGGTTTGATCGTTATTTTCGCTCGTTTAGAGCTTCGCGCATCTGCTGCCCGAGAGTATGTGGAGCAAAATTAAGAGTAAATCAAAGGAGACCTACGATATACTGGTCAAGAAAGTGTATATAAAACGTACAGTGACCGACTTTTTGAGATGTATATAAGTTCCGGTTGCGGGAAAATCTAATGAGGGGACGTTTGGCTTGATTACCTCGTTGATGACTCTTCTTTCTATATAAATTGTAACTATTTATTAACCCACGTGAAAATAGACTTTTATATTCACAGTGAATTTACAGCTTAGCAGAGCGTGCAATCAGGTCGAACTTTAAATTCAGAATAATCTTCCTTTCTTCATTTTTAGATTAATTAATTAACCCACTTAAAATTTTCTGCACACTTTAGATATATACATATAGGTAAATAACCGCGAGTGCGGCATGAAAATTAGCTTCCGGTATGAAAATTCATGCAGATATTTATAACAGAAGCGCGGTTGTTTGCAAATGCGAATTTTCTAATTAAGCTAACCCAAAGACTCGCTTAAAAATATACACGGGAAATTCAGCTTGAAAATTTCCGAGAACATCTAAAAATCACCTAAAACGCGCCAATTTCACACTATAAATACCAACCGCATTTTTACCAGCCAACACTACGCTTTCAACCTCCTCCATTCATGCCTCTTCTACTCTCCAGCTCGATCCATCCTCGGCTCCCTTTCCTCTACGTATATACACACGTCTGACACTCGAGAGACGCACCGCGAGATAACGGCTCTCTCTCTCTCTCAGTCGACGCGTATAGGCCGCAGCGTCTCCTGGTATCAACTGTAAACGACGCGTCACTGGGCCACAGAGGCGAGTCGAGTGTAATGTAACAAGGTCGCGCGCAGCAGCAGCAGCGGTGTCGGCGACTCTCCATAATATAGGCGGTGGCGTATACCTATACGCTCGCGATGTCGAGGATTTACGCGCCGTTGAGTTTACGAGACCGAGCGAGGCCTGTCATTACGGCTAAGGAGGACCGGTACATGTTTGTCGACTAGTATAGATGTCTCTTGTCGTCCTGGACCTATTATACTCTGGTGATCCGATTTTTCAGGGGGAAATTATACAAATTTTTTGTTTGAATTGTCGGTTTTTTAAAATTTTTGCAATCCGGTAAAGGAATTGAAAATTGCTAAATTAGTTTCCGAGATACCTAAACAAACATGTACGCCTTTTTGTGTTTAATGAAACCGTTTTTTTTAATCAAAAGGAAAAATTGCTTTTGCAAAAACAAGCAATTTTTTCCATACGAATTCGCAGAAAACCAGTTTAATTAAACGCGTTTGATCAGAAGCAAAAAAAAAAAAAATGAATTTCGAAAAGCCAGGTCATATAAATATATCTTTCTCTCTCGATGAATTCGCGGAAAAACAAGCTTCCAATCAACTTTGTTCAATAAAACAAACGCAAAACAGACGAAAAATCCACAAAGATCCAACTCACTCAAACAAACAAACGAACCCAACGAATTTCCAAGAAGCTCTCTTAATAATTGAAAAACACAAAGAGTCATATAGCGGAGAATCTAATCCAGCGGAAAAGCCAACGGAATTAATAACTCAATAACGCCAACAACACACGAAGTAGACTAAGCTGCACCACAGCCATAACGACACTCCATATAGCACATCAGCCGCTGCAGTAGCAGTAGCAGTAGCCGAGAACTGCAACATCAGACGAAAAGGAGAGAGAGAGAGAGAAAACGTCGGCGCACGAAGAAAGCCATTCATGGCTTCGATTTACGTCGCGGACGTGCACTCACATATACACACACACACAAGCCGTAAGAGAGCACATATCCTCAGGGGGAGAAGATTGCGCGGATTTTCGGCCTGATGAAAGTCGCCGACGCCACCGACGCTTCGACCCATTTTACGCTTTGGAATGAGAGAGAGAGAGAGAGACTTTGAGTCTTGCTGTGTATGTGGAGGTCGACTTTTTTTTTGCTCTCTTTGCGCCGGATGCTCTTTGTCTGTGTGTAAGATGCGATTGGCACCGAGGTGCTAAGAGCCGTAACTGTTCAATTAGTGGAAGCATTATATAGCTGTGTGCTCCTAAAAATTAGAACTTTTTTATAAAATTAAAATTTGAATTTCCCGCGCAATCGAGCCGTAATTGAATTTCGAAATAAAAATATAACGAATATACGCTGCAGAATATAAAAACAACGTGCGGTTCTCATTTCTCGGTAAAATTACAGGTGACTTTTTATATATCCGAGAGCGCGTCGCGCTTCTTCATCGAAAACGGGGTCAACGCTCAAAAGCCGCAGATTAAAGGAATCCCAGATGGAGAATAAAAAATACCCATCATTAATATACCTCTCTCTCTCTTGAGGATACAACGCACACGAAAAAAACCGTTAATGTACAAACGCCGATAAGACCACGTCGAAAGAAAATTGTTCCTTATGCACACATCGATCTCCGTAGAGTCAACAACGCACAGAGTATACACGTGGAAAGTCGAGCGCAGTGGAATCGATTGAAAAACGCTCTTTTTTCCTCGCCACAAAACGTGAAGCTTCGACATATAGAGAGAGAGAGAGAGATTTTGTAATTGAGGAAGTTCGAGCGTATACAGCGTGTATCGATCGATTAATTTTGAAGTGCATATCGACACACGTTTGTATGTATACACCGAGCGAGAGAGTTTACATTCGGAATAGCGCGTAAAAAGGACTCTCAGATTTATCGAGGCTGTACGTTACCGATGCGAACGTAAATTCGCTTGTGTCTGTGTGTATATGTAACTGCGGAGTTACGCGGATGTAATTGAATTTCGTTTGCTCTGACTGATTGAAAATTGGAGAAAATTTATCGCGAGTTGTATATATGCCGATGTGCTTGTAGGGAAGGGACGTAAATTGTGGAATGCGTTATAGGGTTGTTGTAATTAGCGACGTAAAAACAGTATAATGACTGGATACTTAAACTTGAAACTTTCGACGTATTTTTTGTATAACCGTGACTATGTAGTAAAATATGTAACGACGCGGGTAATAATGATCCCTCGGAATTTCGTCAAACTTCCGCTGATTATCCACGTAAAATTACACAAACAATGAAATTGAGATCTATCGCAATATGAGAACTTCCATCTCGTCGCTTCATTAAATTTTTCGAAGAAGAACATATACGTGTGAGAGTAAACAAAGGATATTTGGCGTTTATCATCCTCGAGAGGTGTGGTATCCTGCTTACGTATACGTATTATATTTTCGCAACTTTCACGCGAGAGGGGCAGAGACTTCAGTGCTGATAGGATTTTAATGCTTCGAAGCTCATTTTATAGCGCTCAAGATCTGCCTTATAACGTGTATATATATATATATATATATATATATAACACACGTGGTGCAACTTTTCTCTCACCGAGATATTCGAAAAGTGCCGATAAACAGCTGCGCAACTTCCTTCGCTCTGCCGCAGCTGAAAATAAATTAACAAATATATATGTACGTCTATACGCGCGTCAAGTTCGAGAGACATGATCCGGACGAAAAGCTTGCAAGCATGTAATCGAATTCCACGTTCGAAAAAGTCTAACGTACACACACATAACACATACATCTCGTAGTACTATAGTAGCAGACGGCGTAAAGTTTGGCTTCCGCGTAAACTTGCCTATTAAACTTTCAGATTTGAATTTTACCTGCGCAAATATATACAATTAAGTTACGTAAAGTAAACTTCTCCCCAGGGAGAGAGCACGGCTACAGCTAGCGCAATATTGCCAAGCTAGAGAGAGAGAGAGAGAGAGAATAAGAAGTTGTTCACGGAGAGACATTCCGCGAGAACTCTCGAAGCTCGAGACAAAACGTCTGGGCACTTTTACATAAGAAACCGCAATTGTTCGCGGAGACGCTGTAGCTGAAAATCACCGGGAATTTTCCTCTGCAGCTACTTAGTGAAATGCTCGCTCTCTCTCTCTCTGCTGTTGAATAAATATACCGTACGGTGTTGTCTATTGGCTGTAAAAATCCAATGCGGCGGTAGAGCTTCTGTCTGACAGCGGTGAGACTGAATCGAAAAACAGCTCTAGTTCTTTTGTCGGGTAAAGGAATCGATTTTAAGTGATTGGACGAGTGGAAATGATCTTTGAGAAATACCTTCACAACAGCGAAGAAAGAGCCAAAAAAAGCAAAAAAAAAATCAATGTCCCACCGTACACCTGGGCCCGATATCATCAAGTAAAAAACTCTAAAATTTCATCGCTCCCTTAAATTCAAAACCTTCTCTCATCGTCCTCATAAACGTGAGCACGCACGTAATCGACTCCTCCCCGCACTGGAGAGTAAGAGAGAGAAAAAAAAATGGGAATCCCCTATCTATCCCGTTCTCGCTCGCGAGTTTCACGACGGCATTTACGCGCGATATCCACGGAAAACGAGGCCAGACGTGCGCTCGCTCTCTCATCGTTTTCCAAAGTGCATGTAATCGAGCCTTCGAGCGCAATCACATCTTTGCAGCGGAGAATATCGGCTGCTGCTGCTGCTGCTGAGGTGAAAGTAGTAGCCGCGACGTGTCACGATCCGAGAGATGGATTATTATTTTTTTTTCTTATCTCATTAAAAAAATCAAAATTAATCAAAGCGATGATATGATTAATTTAAAAATATTTAATGACAAACTTTACGCCTTCACCGGATAACCTAGTCAATTTTCTACGCTGTGAGTTTGGCTCAATTTTTCATATACCGTTGGATTTTTCTCTCTTCCTTTTAGAAATGCTGGGGGAAAATTCCAACTTTGTGTGTATACAAATTTATGAAAGCCCGCGTGGAGGCTAAAAGATTCAGCGATGCGCGATATTCAAAATATCGCGGGAATTCATTTACTTCTTCCGCGTATACGCTCTGCGTTTTCATATACTTTGTATATATACCTGATGCAGTGCGCTTATTGTTATTTTTTGCGATGCAAAAACGTTTGCTTATAATGTGTGGTAAATCAAACGTATGATTAAAAAATTATAAAGTTCAATGAAACCAAACGTAGACTAGCTGAGAGCTTATTCATTCGTATTTAAAAATACATGCGGTAGCTTTGAATACGACTTCTCGAAATCGTCCTTTCCTCTCTAACCCTCGACGGGCGATTTAAAATTCAAATCCGGCAAATTCGAAATTCGCCAACTGAATTTCAAACGTATATCCATCTCTTTTTTGCCCGTAAAATAAAATTACACACACACACGCGTGCGCGCGAAAGCTTAACCAAGTAAACAAGTCCATTTGGGGAATGAAAACGAAGGCAATTTCAATTAAGATAAAGACGACGCGATCTTCCGCCCCACATATACATCTCCGATAAACACTGCACTTTTTATATACAGAAAACATCTGCTACATCTGACTTTTATTTTCGCGCGCAAGAAAGTTCATTGTTCTCACTTGCGGATCATATTATTTGTTACAGCGACGCGAAGGTAGGTATCCGTAAGAGCAGCCTCGATTCTGAAACTGACGGCGTATTACAAACAATGGGATCATCGTTCACTTGGCTGTAGGATCTAGATTAGTCTCATCCGAGCGAGTAGCGGCATAGACATGTGAGCCTCGCTCTCTGTAGCTCTTCGAAATCAGGTTATCCATTCAGTTCCACTGATCCGGATTTTGCCAAAATCTCGAGGAAAAATTCAGATAGACCTTATGTGTGTGTGTGTGTGTGTGTGTGTGTGTGTGTGTGTGTTATGCGATAATTTTGCGCGTTGAGAGGAAAAAAAAAAGAGAGAGAATTAAACGACGTTATTGCGACCGTTGCTAACGAGTTTTGCGCGCTCGTTTTAAATATGAAAAGCCGTTTTGAGAACTGCGTATACAAAAAGTCAGTATTACCCTGTCTATCGTATAATCATGATTTATTAATAACTCTCTCGCTCGACGAGCAGTTTGAAATCCAACTGTTGCTCCTCGAAAACTTTATGTAAATTTGCGCGGGATATTCAAAATTCAAAAAAGCAAAAATTCAACCAACCTTTGAGTCCCAGGACGTTTTCCTCTTATGCTCCATCGCGACCATTCTGATGACCCTCGCACTGGATTAAAAAAAAAAACAACAACAACTTTCTTGAGATTCACCACTCACGACTCATCCTGTCGTCCGGCATCTGTTCGATTATCACAGAACCTGTGGTGGGGGGACGTATAGAAGCAGTTATGTGCATACGCCTTCGCCTGGAACGAGAGAGAAGAGAGCGAGTTTTAATTATATGGGACACGAGCTGTTTACTTTCGGGATCGAGGTTACTTGGCCTGTTAATTTCGAGGGGGTAATGCATGGTAATGAGGGAATTGCGACAATACCACGTTGACACATGTATAGGTGACTAACGGGACTTTTTTTGGGGGGATGATGACGAGAGTTTGGTGATTAAGCTTTTTGGGATTGTTTACAACTTGGATATGTCGAAGAAAGTGGAAGGCTTTCTTGTGGTATAATCGTTAATCGTCCGTTCCGTTCATTACATACTACATCGATTTTCCTTCGCTTTCATCCACTCGAAGATTTCAATTCGCTTCTTTTGTCAAAGTCGTCGATGAGAAGTGGAAAAACAATTCAAGTCCGATAATTAAAGAGCCAAGAGAGCTCAACCGATACATACTTGAGCTTTAATACCTCATTAGACGTTCATTGTATTCGCGGAATTTTAATAGTCGGCTATATACACACTTTCCTAAATAGAGCACGAAAGTCGGCGTAATTAGTGCTGACTCGGATGGTCTGAAAGTTAGCTCCGTATATATACACGTGTGTGTGTGTGTGTGTGTCGAGCGGTTGGATTTTTCAACTTCTATAATTGCATTTGTACCAGTCCGTATCGGATTAGCGGGTCAAATATCCGCTGCTGTGTTTCAAACACGATATATCTCTCGTATTTTGACGAGAGAGAGAAAGAAAAGTGTTGAAAAATGCAGCTATGCAACGAAATTTTCCGAGTGCTTTCCGAGAAAAGTGGCCACTGTACCATACGAGCTGGATGAAAGTTTCGTGTAAAGGGATTTCGTTGGAAAACGTCATAAAAATTGGAAATTCACTTTGTGCGTGTAACTTTGTTTGGAAGACGAGATTTTCGAGATTGATAGATTATAGCACTCGTTAATAGATTTACCACAATTTTCATGCATCCCTTGAATATCGACTGAATAAACATGAACACGCGTAGAGGGACAGTTATACAGCAGAACCAGAACGTTCGCAATTCGCGTTCAATTAAACTTCAGAGGCCGAGCGGCGTCAATCCGGAAAAAGCACGAGAGCGCCGTAACGAATTATTAGAAAAGTACCGCAAGAGAGGAAAAAAAAAAAAAGAATCGTATAATCACGTTGGTATTGAGATTGGCTTTGATGGTCAACTTTCTATGAAGCGCGTCGATCGATCTTTTTATTCATTCATGATCCTCTTTGCAGTAATTTTTTTTCTCTTGATTCCAGGCTTTTTCAAAAATACCCATCAATTAGCCAGTCACATCCAACCTCAATTTCCTGATAAATCATGTATACATATATATCTCTCCATCTCTCGTTAGCAAACACAGCGTGTAACCACACAGCGATAATCATGCAGACACCGCAAAAAAAAAAGTGCCAAACAATATCCTGACGCGTACACGTCGACAATCGGAATTTCACGGGACGACGTTGTGTACAGGGATGCGGTCGCGATATCTCCGGGCTCGAGAGAAAGCAGCGATGTTAATGGAAAATTGCTCGCTCGCTGGGTTTCCGCGAAACGCGATCGAGAGCAGTGAAATCGCCGCCGCCGCCGCGCGTTAATTAGGATTAAACGCCGCTGCAGCCGCTCTGGAATTTCGTTATAAATTCGGCTGCTATACTGCTACTACATATATTTTGTTTGTGTTGAGGATTTCGAGGCGTGTATATTGTAGAGAGAGAGGAAGCGGCGTTTTTCACGCTAATTACAAGACTTTTACTTTGATTGAAGTGTGCAGTATATGCTGTTCGTCAAAGTCATTGTACTTTTATACTCTTCTACTCTGGCTTTATAATAGGCACGTGTGTGAAACGTAGAAATGGTTTTAGAGAGCGAGTGTAATGCACACAATGAGAAGCGCGTTTAGAGATAACGAAAGTTCGTTAAATTAATTGCTCGCTAATCTCTTCTCGGATATAATAATACGAAAGTTTTTATGAAATTAATTATTCCAATTGCGCGCGCTTCGATATTCCGTCGGAATGTGATTAAACTATGATAAAATTTCTCAATCATAAATTTCCGATTTTATAAATTAATTATATAACAGTGAGCGAGTTTAATGATTTTCGGTGATTAATTAAGTAAACTCGCGAATCATCTGCTGATTTTTCGTTGTCATTAAATTCCGCAACGTATAATAAAAGAAAAGAGTCGTCATATCCTTTATAGCCCAAGTGACTGTTTGCCATTAGGTTTTTCGTTTTGCATTTTAAAACGCCCGCTTATAATAATTACACTCACAGCTCTCTCTCTCTCCTGAGCGTTTTTTCCGGGTTAATTATTTGGAATATTAAAAGTGGAACAAAAAATCGCGTAACAATGCAGCGAGAGAAGGAAAACAAAATAACAGTATAGCCTCGTCGTCGTCGTCGTCGCGTAACAATGGATATAGAAAAAACTTCGAGGCTCAATGCGCGGACGAGTTTCGCCCATTTGGAAACTTTTATCCTCGCGCTTAAAGACGCATTGTGTCTGAGAATCGACGCCGAAATGTATATTTAGTGGCTACTGCACAAAGCCGAGGCAAGAAACTAATTTGCCTATGCATTACTGCCGCGTATATATACAACCTCAGAGAGAGAGAGAGTTATAGTCTATGAAGTAGAGCTACGACTCAATTAGCTTCCGAAACTACCGCTTTTTTACATTTAAATGGGAGCGTAAATTATTGTAAATATTGATTTATAACTCGGCATCTATATGTTACTCAACGGCGAGACTTTTTTTTTCTTCTCACGCACGTAATAAAATCTTAGCATATATCGAGAAGAGAAAAAAAAAATTGATATTCGCGCACTTATCGTAATACTTTTAGTCAAGCGTTACACTGGTATTATATGCGACTTTCTCGAGCATACGCGTAACCCAAGACCGCAAGGACTGTGCCAGGAAAATCAGACCATAACCCACTAACGCGAAAAAGAAACTCAAAATCCGTCTACGCGCGCTTCGTTAATTTTAAAATCTCTATTCCGCGTATCATCGCACAGTTTTGCAGAGAGAGAGAACAAAAACGCAATAACCCAACGCAGCGATAAAATATACCCATACACATCAGCTTCTTTTTTAAACACCACTCAGGAATTTTATCTCCACCGCGAAGCGCATAAATTTCGAGCGGTTTTTAAAAACAGCTTTTTTTTCCTCTCACTCGCACACACAATCGTAAACCGTCTCTCTTTCTCTCTTTCAAGCGCATATAATTGAGATAAAATTCCGCGAAATTTCCCTTCCCTGTCCTTTGCCGAGATACGCGTACATATTTGCGAAACTCGAAGAAACAAAGGTCGCTGCGCGTGGAATTTATCGCGTCGCTAATTTTCCGCGTCGCGTTTTATGAGAAAAGTTCCTAGCGAGAGACTACCTTTTTGCCGGGTACTTGCAGCGCGTCGTCGCGAGAGAAATTAATGCATCTCTTCTTGAATTTGTTGCTGTTGTTGTTGTTGTTGCGCGTCAGCTGATTACCCGGGAAAAGAAGCCGTTTAAGTCTTAGATAAGGTCAAAGGGTCAGAGCATTGTTATACCTTCTCTCTTTCACGGCTTGACTTTTACCGTAGGTATATTCACCGATTTTTGGTGAGTTATAGCCGCGGGTTTTTTTTTTTATTTTTCTGTTTGCACAGGAAGAGAGAAAAAGCTGGTTTTGAAATGGATCTCGGTTTGCCTTTGTACATTTGCATAAACTTGTTTTGTTTATACGCGCACGCGTTTGTTTGCGTTTTAAAAAAGAGGTAATGCAGGATTTTCGCGAGAGTATGTACGTATACACAGAAGGATATACATGCTAATGAGGAGTAGAAAAAATGTTACAGGACTGGTTACGGTGAGTTTAATTTAAAAAATTCCACTGTACTTGTATCTTTTCTCACAAAAAGACTCGTAAGTATATATATATATCACTCGAACGATCAGCACAGTATACTATATAACAACAATCACAAGGAGAATTCCACTTTCGGCGGGAAATTCAAACCGCACCGTCACGTCACCTCTCGTAAGTTCGTCCGTTCACTCGGTCGCGGCCCCGACGCTCTGATTCTGCGGCGAAAGGATCTTTCTCTCTCTCTCTCTTCGCTTCGCCGTATACACAGCTATATCACATAAGTACAGAGCCGTGTGAGCAGGTTGAGACTCGCGCGCGGACTGACTGCCGGTGGGCCCCGCGAGAGAAAACAGGCCCATGACTCTATCCCCACCATATCACAGCTTCTTTCTCTCCTTTCTTTCTTCTCTCGACGTCGGTTATATGTGATGTATACTATAGTGTTTTGATCTCGCGCGCGCGCGCTTTTTGGTATTACAAGGCCCGTCAGGCGTGAAAATGCACGGTTTATAATTGGATGCTGTTGTGAGCCGGTGCGTGGAGAGGCAACTGTTGGAGATTAGCGGGAAAGTCGGCGCATAACTGATGCGCGTGGTCATGATGCAGTGATGCGCGAGTTTTCGCGCTGATGCGGTTATAGACGAGAGGAGTGTTAATAATGACTGGGTGTGGAGAAGAAAGTGTTTTTTTTTTTTGATTGTTTGTATTTGTTATCGGTGGTGTTCGGGTCGATGGTCATTAGTAATAAGCGAGTACTGATTTATCAAGTAAAATTTTGCGATAAGAGATTAGCGTTCATTCGTACAATTAATGCTTTGTGACGAACTCTTTAAATCAATAATTTAATTATTTACAGAACGCCATGTTTCGGGTTCAATTTCACGGGTATTCCGTAATAATGATTAAAAATAACGCGGAGAACTTAATTCAGCGTACTATTATTTTACGTATACAAATAATCATGCCTCTGTCCGACTTGTTTCCTTCCCGTTGTTGATTTATCATTCGAAATAATTCCTGAATTTAACAATAAACATTATTTCGGAAATATATAATCAATCACGCAAACAATCCGGTTCAACACAAATACCTTTACAAATTTTCGCCTCCACTGAAAATCCACACATTATAATCATGGCCGAATAATCAACGCAAATACTTCGAAATCCCTCTTGGCCGACTTTTACTTTGATTCTTTGACTCTTTAGCCGCTTTTCTACGCGTGTACCCCAGCGTCCAATCATGAAAATGCACTTTTGTGATTATAGGCTTCCCTGAAAGCTCTGACTGATCATCTTATCAAAGGAACCTCCCGACAGTTATGTGCTCCCGAAAACATCGTCTGTTGTGCATTTGAATTTCCCGCGTCGCACACGCGGCAACAAGAGACTTTGCTTAATGCTTATACACCATATACTTTCATCCGGAAGGTGATTCACACATACAGCTCTTTGACGCAAGCTCTTCCTCTTTGGACACTTTGACTCGTCTTGCGCTTGCTTGCACCTATTTATGTGTATATATACGTATACGTGGATGTTTCGACGCGGCAAATTAGCGTCTCTTTTGCGGATATTCCAAGCGTCAGTCGAGAATGAAACTTTCTAGAAAGGAGCTTTTTCCACGAGCTTGCGAGTTTCACTCGATATTTTTCGAATAGTATACGACGCTATCTATATACACTAGGCTCTTTGTTGTATATTTGATTGAATCATGAAACCACAGTCTTTACCCTCTGTTCCATCTCTAAAAACTAATAAGAACAACACAACTTCATATGCAAATAGAAGGAATATGTGTAGCGAAGCGAGCGTCTTGCCGTACGCGGCACTAATCTACTTAAGGACGAGCTTCGGTGTGTCTTGCTCGGGAGAGAGAGAGAGAGAGAGGAAGGGACTCGTAAAGTTTGACTGCGTTTTTATTAACGCTCACCGACGTATATACCGAAGGGAATAAAGTGCCACTTCCGAGAATTTTCGTGAGCGCGAGCGAGTATTATACGTCGGGTAAATGCTGGGGTTTTGCTTTTTTTTTTCAAGTGTATAGAAAGGGAGGGTTGAACCCAAGCGATCGATAAATGTCCGGTGTGTTTAGACGTGAGGAGTCGTCGTTTTCTCTTTTTGTTCTATCTGCAGCGTCGAAGAGGAGGATGAGGAATTGTGCGAAGGTTTTCTTAAGGTTTTAGAAATCGAGAGATTGAACCGACTGCTTGTCGGAGCGTTGATTGAGGAAACTGTAGATGTAGGTTCGTATATATACGGTTTGCTGTTTATTAGATTGTCTCGAAGTTGTCTTTCATGGTATTGACGAGGATTGATGTTTGTCTCAGTGATTTTTGGACAAGAAGATTGTGTACTTTTTTTTTTAAATTCTCTGAAAGTATACAGGAAAGCCAACATCTAAGTGGAGAGTCTTGTTTCCGCGCAGTTATAGCATGAGCGGTTTAAGCAGCAGATCTAACAACAAGGCTATTTTGGCATAGGTGACACACTCCTATATATACATTCTGAGCGGAGATTAAGGTAAGGGAAAGAAGAAACCGCATATACGCCACCTATAGCGTTAAAGGTAGAGACCAGTCCAAAATTGATTTTTTCATCGATTTCTTATAACTCAATATTTCAGTTAAAGATCGCTCTCAATAAAATTAAAAAAAGTTGATTCGATCTCTCTGCAAACGACAAAGTCAACAAATAACCCCCAATCACCAGCACAGCACCTCTCCATAAAAGAAATCACCCCGAATCCCGGCCCCTCGAATTAAATGTTTACACCCCCAATAAAACCCCTACCTCCGTCAACACCTTAAAAAAAAAAAAAAATCTCGAGATAAGAAGGAATTGCCGTCCGCTAATCGTCGGGACTCGCTCTCGCACGAAAAGGAAAAGCCGTCGTTAAAACTGCAGTAGCAGAGAGCGAGCTCCAAGAAAGAGAAGGAAAAAAAAAACGTCGAGGGACTTTCACGCGCTAAACTCTCTCGCTTGCGCGTGTGTATGTGTGTAGATAGATATACCTATATCTAGCGCAGCTTTTACGGGGTCACGCGCGCGAGAGCAGCCTTTCGCGATTATTTTCTACGTCGCCGCTCACTGCCAGAGAGAGAGAGAGAGAGAGAGAACGATCCGAACTCGCTGTATATATATACGAGAGCGCGGGAGTATAGTAGAGAGGACTGAAGTTGCTGGATTATGTCATTCGACGTCACGGACGTTCGATCTGCTATGGCGATATCGAGTGGGGGTGGAGATGTGATTGGCTCTTTTGCTGGAGTACGCGAACGATGGAGAGATTCACGCTGTTGGTTTTGACAATAATTGAATGCTTATAGCTGTGTGTTATAGATTTTTTTTTTTCATTTCGCGTAGGTTATTACAGCCGACGCGCTGCTTTGATTAGAACGGTGAACGTAGAGTGTATAGCCACGGATAATTATCCAAACGTGAAAATACCACAGTAGCATTAGTTCTGCCCAGTTGCTTTATCTCGTCGTACACGTTTACATTATATACTATTTTTTTCCCTTCACAGTATGTATAACCTTCCCACCTGTAGGCACAGATATATACGTATAAAATTAGATCTTTAATGTATACCGATACAACACACACATACAGAAGATATAGATATAGAAAACGAACGCGTGCCCGTACGTAATCCATCGCGTAAGTTCAAAAGAGAAAAGTACATTTACATACACATCGGAGGTCACACGCGCGCGCGTGGATACAGACGAGTCGACGGCGCTTATTCGCGCGATACCTATCTCTACTCTCTTTGTGCGTCTGCATAAATATTCTTCTCTCTCGCGCGCGAGTTTCAATCGTATATGGCTCTTTTTTTTTTGCTCCAGTCCATCTTTCGCGCGCTCTTGCAATGTGCTCTCAAAGGGATTCGATCTTGTTTCTTTTATTTTGACTCGTTTGTAATTTTAAAACTTTTTTAAAACTTTATATTCGTCTTCGTTAAAACCACCCCCAAAATCAAGCTCTAAATATCTTAACGAACTTGGAACCAAACCCTCTCCAGCCAATCAATCCTCTAAGCATCGAGTGACAAAAAAGCTCTCTTCATCCGTATACTCTCCCCTTATATCCGCAATTTTATCAATCAGCAATACACCGTAACGACGAGCTTAAAAAAAAAGCAAACCCTCGCGTAAACGAAAAAGACACACAGAGCAGCTTTCGAGTACCCACTTTCACCTCTCGTATCAGCACATCAAAAAGCTTCACGCACGCACGCATCTCACCCTCTGCTCTAACCGCGTTCGATTAAGCAAGAAAGCTCTCCTCGAGATGCAGCGCAACGGTAGCGTGGCTCGCCCTCTTAATTCATTCATATTCACAAAAGCTCCCGCTCTCACGTCCCACTGAAGCTTCTCTCCGTCGCCTCTCATTATATATACCGCCAGCCAAGAGAAAGAGCTTTCGTGATCGGGGACGACGATATAGCTGCTGCTGCTGCTGCGCGCACTCGACGATGAAGTGGAAAAACTGCCGCTTTACACTTATACTGGCGAGTGGCTCTGGTGTATGGAGAGCTTTTTTTTTGGGGAATCGTGTCGCAAGCGCGAAAGTTTGCTTTTCCATAGAGAAATGGGCAAACAACCAAGCGGTTACGTTTGCGTCTGTGTGTGTGTGTGTACACTCGAGTGGGTTAAGGACGCGTTGCAAGCTCTTGGCGCGTTCAAGCTCAATTATTTCAAGCTCGAATTTTTTCGATATCTCGAAGTATGAGCAGCGTGAATCGCGTGATTAAACAATGTGAACGGCTACAAAAGCGCATTCGAAAGCTCTCTCTTGGCATATTTTCGAGGTCCCATATCGAAAAGTAAGCCCGGGAAAAAGCTTTTAGTTTTTCAAATACGGAATATATTCCCGAGCGACGCGTGGAACACACATACACACACACACACTTGTGCCATTCAAATATTTGATCTTTCAGATGTAAACCAAGCGAATAATTTTTCCGTATAGAATCCATTCTTTCTCCCGGCAGAGCGGTGACATTCTTTTGAAAGCTGTATCAAAGCCTCTTGTTACCCGAGTATTGTTCTATATCCGATCCGACACCTGTCTCAGATTAAATTCGAGCCTTTCGAAATCGCTCTCTCTTTTTTTTTGCTGTTTCTCTCTCTCTCTCTCTCACTGAAACGCACACCGACGAAGCGCTTTTAATTAAATCGAGGCTTTGATTGAATACCGCTTCATCCCTAGAGTTGTCGCGTTTCTCGCGTTTTTTTTTTTTCAACGTTGCGGTAATTGCGGTAGCCTAGATATGAAACGCGTGTATATTAATACACAGTGAGAGTCGATCAAGGTGAAAAGCGATTGCAACGTGAGCGACATATTTTCGATTTATATTCCGGAGCAAGCCGGCAACGTCGTGAGATATTTCTCACAATTACGAAATCTGACAAATGCAGTATTGATGAGAGTTGCGCCGTAGCTCTCCGATAATTCCAACAGCCACGTCGGCGCGCTGTGCTCGAATCGATTTTGATGTATAGCCTCTCGTGTGTGTATTTTCAAATTCTTTTTTTTTTTTTTTACACAGCAGTATTCAAATTTTTAACCAGAAAAAACTCGTCGAAAGAATCCTATCAGCTGGAAACAATTCGTCCTTTTTGCCTCTCTCTCTCTCTCTCTCTCTCTCTCTCTCTCTCTCGTCGAATCACTTAACAGCAAGTAGTAGGCGTCTCTCTTTCTCGTTTCCCCTCTATCGTGAGAAGCGAGCTCCAATAGCCTTCAAAATTGCCTCGTAATAAGCAAATAAATCGAATGATCATTCGATCAATCATCAATCCTGCCCTCAATCTCATCAGAGCCATCCGGTCTCGTCACCTCTGCTTTAGCTTTCCCCTTTCTGCTGTATACTAAGCTATATACATACACCTATAGGTATATATACAAGAGGGAAGAAAACGTGGCTCTGTATAGTAGACCGGCTATCGATGTGTTTTGTGTTCCGGGAGTATATAATTTTAACGGACGGACGGATGATTTAATAAGTGTATCGGCATTTTTTCGGATTACGTCAAAGGCTGGGGTTGTTAAAAAGTCAGGGGGTATGGACACACATACAGGGCTTCGTTAATATCCGGAGCTAGAGATAAAAAATATATACACGCGAGCTTAATTGAATTTTTCATCGTCGCAACGGTGGCAGCTACGATATGAATAAAAGCGAAGTAGTAGTCGCGCTAATGCGTCCTCGGGAGCGTATATAAAAGCTCCGGAGTATATATTTCGGAGAGAGAAAGAGAGAGAGAGAGAGAGAGAGAGAGAGAGAGAGAGAGAGAGAGAGAGAGAGAGAGAGAGAGAGAGAGAGCGGGGAAAACATTTTAATCCAGTCTTAACAAGGTTCCTTCTTTTTCTTCTCTAGATTATGCTCTCCCTCTCTCTGTTCAGCCATATCTGTGTGTCGTGCGAAAAAAGCTAGTGTCTCTCGCTTTATCTCGTTTTGTGTGTGTGTGTAGTGTTTGCGCTGGGGATGAAGTCGCGAGTGTGTTTTTTTTTTACATAAACAGTTGATTTTCTGGGAATTAGGAGGTTTCCCCGGTGTATATGTATAATAGAAGAATAGCGTCGAGAGCTTAGCCGTCGGATTTTGTTTAAACAGAGAGACTTTCCCGAATGCATTTGTATAGCGGATAATTTTGCCTAATACACGTGGTTTCCATTTATTCGAAGGATTATATTTATTATTGTGTATATACGATCGATATTCGTATGTGTTATTCCGATGCTGTGTAAAGCCGATCATTTCGAAGCAAATATGATGAGCTTACAGGGGCGTGTAAAAACAAGATTTAGATGGAATTATAACGCTGCCGGATTTGTATACTGCGAATATTATAGAATATTATTTCGCTGATGCAGCTACAGGATTGAAAGTTTATCGAAAATTAATCAGAGTTACATCCGCAGTTTGTTGAGCGAAACTAAAAAGCAACAGTTATACGTAAAAAGCACGTTCTAGTTTTTAAATTTAAATGACCAAAAGTTTGAGGAACTTTCCGTTGCTGCGTTAATTGTAACGAAAACTTTTTCCCAACAGCTGAATAATACATAACTTTTTTCTAGAAAAAAAAAACCACCCTTACATCTAACAAACCCAATAAAAATCCAACCCCTCCTCCCCAATTAAAAAAAGCTCTTCTTGCACACCTTCAAATAAATATCAATCGCAACGCATACCTCGAAGCTTGCATCCTTCTGCTGAAAACGCAAAAAGCAGCAGCCTCGCGCAAAACAACATCCCAGACTCTTTTTCTCTCTCTTTCTCTTTTCATCCCTTGCGCAGCATCCCCCACCATAAGCCACCCCCCACCACCCAGCGCACATCCGTACACCGGATCCTTCGGAGCTTGCGCGGGCAGCAGCAGCAGCAGCTCCGGCAGTCTGCCGCCCGCCGCGACCGCGTATCGACAGATAGTTCCTTTCCCGCTTCATCGCCTGACACACACACACAGCTTCGCTCTCTCTCTCTCTTAACTATACACACGAAGCTTGCGAGAGAGAGAGAGAGAGACACAACCCGGAGGTTAAGTAGTAACAGTCGTCCGACCAAACTCGTCCGTTTCCACTCGAGCCGAGAGCCGTCTGTGTCGGAGTGCACGAGTAGTAGAAGCTATATATATATAACACACACATCGAAGAGTGAGAGAGAGAGACGCGGGTGCCGGAACATGGCTGCCAGCAGCAGAAGCCGATGATGCAGCCGCCGCTACGCTGCGGCGCCGGGGACATGAGTGCGTCGTCGTGCGACACTACTACTACTACTACTACTCGCGAGTGCCGCTAACCCCTCCAAAGACGACAAGTGACACACACACACATACAAGCGCGCTACTTGCGCGCTCGTCATCATGAAGGTGAGAGGATTCGAGGCGTGATTTTTTTTCTTCTCTTTCTCTCTTTCTTCTTTCTCTCGTGAGCAGCACAGCTTTGTTCTCGAGAAGAGCTTTTGTGTGTGTGTGTGTGTGTGTGTGTGTGTGTGTGTGTGTGTGTGTGTGTGTACGGGCTGGTGAAAATTTTTTTCGACTCGAGACGAGCTTTACGCCTTTGTATATATATAGCTTGATGTGTGGATGGGTTTGCGATGTGGTTAACGCAACACGTACCTTGTGGCCATGCGTGTTTGTGCTGTGGGCAAGGTGTATATGCGAAGCTTGTCGTAGAGAGCTTTAAGTTTGAAGGAGGAGAGCTTTATTAAGAAACGATCGATTTCGAGCTTTTCGCCAGATTGTCGCGCTGTCCGCGGAAAGATCGGATGATTAGAACGTTTCTTTTTCTCTCACCTGATAAGCACACGCGGTGTGAATATACCGTATGCTAATACGGTCGCAAGTTCGCGCCCGGATTTTAAACTGCAAAGGAAGCTTTTACGATACTCATCGGCCAGCAATCGATATGTCCTTTTTATATTACTCCTCGAAAGCTCGCATTATAATCCTCTTTATCAAATTTAATTAGCTCGAGCTTTAATCAGACGGCCAGGCTGATCGTAAAAACGTTTTCGCGTTTGTTTATACCGCGTATACGCGAGCTGAACGAAATTATTTTATACGTATCATACCGGCGTATTACTAACGGAAAATCGGGAATTTATACTCGCGGAAATCCGGAGGCGAAATATTCCAATATATTCTCGTTTTAACGAGCCGCAACTGTCCGCGTAATATCTGTTGCGTCGACGTTTTCGTACAGATGAACGACTTGAAAAATACGAATGTTATAACTTTTTGTGCGCTAATCGTTCCGTATAACGTGTTATAAAGCTTCTTTCAGAGAAACGTTTGGCCATGAGGGCAATAAAGCTGATGAGGAAAAAGACGATATCGACAGTTCTTCAAACAATCTTTTTCTCGAAGCGAATCGATAGCGAAATAGAGAGACGTGTATAGATGTATAGACGGACCGACGGACAAAAAGCAGCTGGTCGCCTCAAAGCAAAGAGCGAATCAATGAAATTATTATCTTATCCGACCTTATGCCCCAGCGATAGCTGGAAAAAGAGAGAAATCGCTCATGATTTCAAAGGAAAAGTTTCGCCCTTATAGACGAGCTTTTATATATACCTGTGTACTGCAGCTTCGAGTGTCTATCCTCGAGTGTATTTTAGTCGGTTGAATGATTCAGCGTAATAAGAGGATTACGTTATTTCGAATGAGAAATCGACGTAATCAGCTTTGCCGATGCTTGCATATTAGCTTGATTTTTTAATTAATTATTGTAGTGATGTTGTTCGATGTGTATGCATAATACTCGTTGAAAAGCTCAAAACTAATGCTGCCTATTCACCGGATTTTGATGTATTCTATCTTGATAATGAAGCGCATGAATTTATTATATACCAGAAAGCTCGGTTCCACTCGATTTGAAAATGTACTTCCTCGATTTTAAAAAACACTTTTCACTCTAGAAATCCAATTAAATAACAAATATTGAAACTTTCCAGCGCAGCGAAATCCGTCGTTATTTTTAATTCGAACCAATATTTATTCAAGTGGAAACTCGATTTATGTCTACTTCGCTTGCAGCATAAATCTCATGATAAAAAAAAAAAAAAATAAAAAAAAATAAATTCTTGCAGCGAACGAAGTACTTAGTTGTGCCAACTGTAACGAACAACTTTTTAAAAAGGTTCTCGCTGTAAGCATTCGACGACGCAAAGTAAAGTTGCATCTGTTAATTCAATCAGCCTCGAGTATATACAGATATATAACGATAACACGGCAAACGCGTCAGGCGCGGAGAAACGACAATTATCAATAACCCTCTCCCTTACAATATCTCCCCTTCAGAAAACAGAGTTCAAAGCTCGCTGGAACACGACAATAATTCCCTCCGAAAATTCGCCAGCAAACAGCGCGGTAGTATAACGGTATATAGCTTTGGATTTTCGAATCCACTCCTCCCAGCACATCGCAGTCAACAATACCAGTAGCAGCACAACGAGCGCGAAAACCAACTCCTCCAGCGGCAAACCCCGGGCGATATAATAAATAGCCGGGCAAAGCTCTCGCACACACACACACACACACACAGACGCGCATAAATTCTTTAAAGCTCACGAGCGAGCTTGCAAGCTCGGGATTTCGGCGTATCAGCCTCGTGTGCAACTATACACGTCCATACGGACGAATGCCCCGCGCGTTATTTATGGCGGCATGCATACTTAATAGGGCCCGGTTTGCCTTCTATACGTATACAAAATTCTCAAAGGATCATCCAACCCCTTTTCCTCTCTCTCTCTCTCTCTCTCTGCGTACGTGATAGCTCGCCGCACGAGATTCTGCGTCGCGTCTTGGGGGAGCTTTAAAGCTCGTGTTTCGCGCTCGCGAGTATACAGCTCTTATTTCGCGCTCGCGTCGAGGGCTTCTTCTTCTCTTTAGGATGTTTTATTGCCATGGTCCTGTATAGGATCGTTTTAACAGTTCGCGGCTCTGAGAAATTGGACGGTTTTTCTTGCGCTCTTTGCCGCATGTGCAGGCAGGCAAGGATATTTCTGGATTCTTTTGGTTTTGAGGAAAAAGCCGAGGCACATGAATCAGCGACGCTTTCTCGAAGCTTTGAAATTCGAGGCGTAGGGCTTTTGCTATTTTTGAGAAAATTCCTGTATACCGGGGAGAGAGCTTGCGCCGCGGTTGAGCTCTTTTTAGTAGGGCCATTTTTTACGGCCACGTGGGAATAAATTAGTTTCACGTAGTTCCGCTGCGCTCTTTCTGAAAACTGCGGAGGGTTGTTGCAACTGAGAGCTTTGTGTGTACGATACGTCTGGGAAATGTTTGATAGGACTTTTTTTTTGTTGAATGTTCGATTGAAACACTGCATACGATTTCAATTTTTCCACAGCTATACAGTACATCAAACGAAAGTATTTATAAAGCTTTTTCCATTCGCTGCCTACTGTTCGCCATAAATCAACAAGTATATATATTTTCCCGAATATATATTCGGAAAAAACAAAGCCATGTCAGATTTCAATGAAAAAAAAATCCAACAAACAAACTTGAAATCGGATTTGCGATTCGCCAGTGCGCTTAATCTTCGGACGCAACTTTTACGGTTCTGCCATATACACATAAAAGTGCTCTTCGCGATTCGAAACAGTGTCAAACGTTGATAAGCCTCTTAGCCTCTATCATCGTTTCTTTCTTTACTTTTTATATACACTATCACCCCACGGAAGTATGCCATCATTACTCTTCCCCCTATTTTTTTTTTTTTTTTTTTTCATTTTGCTCTTCTCGTCTCGCGTCGCAGTACAATTAAGTAAACGCATTTTTTTTCCGTTACACAGCGTCGAGCTTCACAGGAGAGAGTCGAGTTGAAAATTTTCCCGGAATTATGCTTAGGGCGCGACTCTATTAAGGGAAATTTTAATATGCCGGATTTTCACGCGCCAGGTGAAGAAAAAACGCATTATAAAATGTCTTGGGAGCTTTAAAGCTCGCGCTTTTTTTTCGGACCTTTCATCTCTCGTCGGCGAGTTCTAACAGCTCTGTTGAGAAATTGGAAATGTTTTTGCAGCTTTTTTTCTCTCTGTCAGTTCTCTTGTGTACACACATATACCGGCGGGAGACGCAGTAAATTTAATAGATTATATATGCGCGCGAAACTTTCCTCGACACTTCGAACGTTTTTTACCGCCGGCTCTTAAATTCCGAACGACTCGCACGTGTGTGATGTCTGTTTATTTCCGGAAACTAATATAGCCAAGCGCGTCGCCCTTTTTATTACGAAAATTTAATATGTCGTGCGCGCGATATTAAAACGCTTCCTACCTTCCTCAAAAAAATTTTTTTTCCTCCTCTATTTAAAAAGAAAGAGGCTCACGCGCTTTAAGGGATGAGGTAACTTGAAAACAAGCAATATTTAACGAACGACGACGGGTAGCGAATCAATATCGTAGGGCACTTCGAAAAAAGAACTTTCCATAAAGTCGATACTTTGTTTTTAACGGAAGCACTAGTGCCGTAGGTATAGCTCTCGCACTCGCCGGAGTGATGGGAAAATTTCAAATGGGATTTTAGATTGAATGTGCCCGAGAGAGAGAGAGAGAGAGAGAGAGAGAGGAGGTAAAGTTCTTATTCCGGCTCGAGGATCCGGGTGTTAACGAAACTTTAAACGAACTAACTTTCCCTTCTCTCGCTGCTGTGTTTGTTTGCCTCGAGAGCCGACTCAAGGGCTGAATCGTATAAAAATTGAATTTTGATTATTGCAAGTATCCCAAGTGGCTTCAATTGTTCAAATTGTCCGGATGTAACGTGTATACTGTGTATAGTATGTTTTAGCTGATGTATAATGAGCAATTAGACCGATTGTATGGGGTGATTATCCAGATTATGGAATACAATACGCCGCAAGCTATATTCAATAATTATTCGGTTAATTGTATACAAGTTGGAGCGTATTATAACCCGATATTAATTTTTTCACAGAGAAAACCAACCGACCTTGGCACACATCAGGGAGATGAATAATAGAATTCAAATATACGCGTGGGCTCTTTGAAATCGAAACGAGATAGAGCAACGTTTTCGTTGAAAGCGTATTGTTTACTCCCTTGTTTACAGAATTATTGTGTAACCGCTAAATCCGCAAACGTATACATCGGAGAGAATAAATATTGTCGGGGATTCAGGGTAAATCGTGCATATGACGACGAAGCCACTTTTTCGGTGAAATGATCGTGTAAAAGCTCGCTTTTGTTAAACGAATGAAAGAGACGCGCGTTTTTGGCCTGACTTGCTTACAGTATAATGAAGAGGATCGATTTAATTGAAAGTGATGCATCAGGCGTGCGGGCTATTAATTTTTTACGCGCCAACTCTTAAATGATATTTCGCTGATCCATCATCGCGTCGACCCGATAAAGTCTTTTGCGCCGCGACGATATTAATTTATACTCGTTTTCGAACTTTACTCAGTTTTAGTATATATACGTCATACTCGACGTAATTAACCCAAAAGTGATAGGGCAAATAAATTACGTCAGGATATGATGCGTAGTGCATCGAATATCATTATGGAGAGCTAATAAATACGTATTTACTTTGGCATACTACGTTACACGAAGTAGAGCTTGGCTAATCAAACGGCATTCGTACATGATTTAACCTCATCAGTATGAATCCTGTATGTACCGCAGGATAACTTCGTGAACATCTGTTAAACTTGTTGGCGCGATCTAATTGCTGATGAATTTTTTATTAAACTCTTGGTGCTTTGTAAGGAAAGTTGAAAAGTACCCATTGATTATTCAGAAGCTAACGGCATTCTAGTTTCTCAAAACTTTGTCGACTTTGAGGTCGCTTGGTTTTATAATAAGATTTATTTAATACTGTATTATATTTGATGGATTATTCTGTAATTTAAAAACAAAGTTATGATAATTATTAGTATTGCGATTTGGAATGTGAAACAATTAAGCACTTTTGGATTGGCCCTTCCTGCTTAAACTCTCCGCGACGATAGGTGGCGCACCAGGCGCTTTCCTATTTCCCCCCATCCTAATCAGCAAACCTAGTGCATATATATATGGCGGTTAACCAAATTGCCTTGTGCCGCTCATACAAAGTTCTCGAATTATTTCTACTGTATATTATGCTCAGTATGGATTCGGGCAGATATTGCACAAAAAACTAATGCCCATCGTAAAAAAAATGCTACAAAAATTCTCTAAAAATTTCTGTTCCAGGGCGTGGACGCGCGATTGGCGCTGCTGATAGTTCTACGGCTGACGGTGTGGGTGGGCCGAGTAGGTCCGAAACCCGTCGGAGGTGAATCGGCAATAGGACCGATTGCCTCGAGCCGCGAACGTATGGAAAAGGTGCGCCAGGTGTTGAGTGAGGTACCGCTCATCGATGGCCACAATGACCTGCCTTGGAACATCCGGAATTTTGTGCATAATCAGCTGGCCGAGTTTGAGTTTGATACCGATCTCAGGCAGGTCGTGCCTTGGAGCAAAAGCGCATGGAGTCAGACAGATCTGCCGAGGCTTAGGCAGGGTATGGTTGGAGGACAGGTGAGATAGTTTTTTTAGTTTGATATTTCGGTTGAATACACGTTATATGAGATTTGTGCAGAGTAAAATTGATTTGATTTGATTTCATCATTGATGAAGCCTTTGATGTTTGAATTAATTAATATTACATCAACGTATAGATAGTTTGCTTCAGTTTATGTTAAAATTACGTTAATAATATAACGTTTACCAGTATTAAATTTTAAAAATTAAAACAAACGTTTATCCTCAATTCCAAGTATACCACACACTAAGCTCCACTTCATCAAATACGCAATCATCAAAATTTCATTAATCAAGTGGTCGTATACGTATATGATTTGATCACGGCAAACAAATGATGTATTTGAAGAGTAAATTGGAGTGTCCCGAATATGATATTAGCTAAAACACGGAATATCATGTTTACTCCTACATACGTACACGCATATAACCCGCATACCTATATACACGTAAAAATCGTGTTCGTGAGGAGAGGGAACATTTCACGAAGCGGACGTTATTAGCTGTAATTGCCAAATTATTCATCAGCCCGACTAATTATAAGCCTTAATTAGAGCGATGAGAATTTTAGAATTTCAACTGCTCTCGCGGCAAAATGTATAATACTTGCCTTAAATAGTATACGTAGTAATTCTCGTATACAACTCCGCAAGCGGAGAGTTATTTGAGGGTGACTCGTTTTCGTTGAGATAAATGTGAATTCAAAATTTCAGCTTTTGATCTTCTGCACGCAAATTTCGCTCGAGCTTACGTTTCAAGTACACTTTGTTTATGCAGAGCAAACGTTATCCAAATTGTTGAAAACGGTTTTTTTGCTCGTTCATTTTTTGTTTCCTCGAATGCATCCAGGTATAATTATTGAAAAATATTTCTCGGAATTCGCCGTTTTTAATAACAGTCGGAAAATCAATACCTCTTCGGTACGCTGCTTTTTTAATAACAATAATCACGACCCAATAAACTTTCATATTCGCACACAACCTCAAAGGTATACGCGTAAATATTGCTTCATACAAAGAATTCATTAAATTTTATTACACTGCAGCAGCACCGGCATATCCTGCGGTTCTCCCCCGATATAGTGTTTCCAGTCATATGATTTAAAACAATCAACCGATTCGGAATGTTGCCAATAAAGTTGGCAGTGAATCCTATTACGGAATGCTATCTTTGATTGGGCCACGAGATCTTGGGAGAAAATTTTGGAACGAACTCTCGATCCGGTCTTAACACACTTTTTTCACTGCCGAAATTTATTGTTCCCTATGTGTGTTTACCTGATTTATACACTATACAGTATACATATACGTTTTAAAAAAATTCTGCGGCTCTTTGTATATAACAATAAAGTAAGCGTCGTATCGGTTGTTGCTTAATCTCATATTTACACTACACGGAAGCATATATATAGAGACTACCCGCTGTTGTTCCATCGCTGCACAACACACGATATAACTTTACTGCGGTGGTCGGCGTTTCTCGGACTGCAATTTCCTTTCTAAATGAAGACCGAACACTTGGCGGTTTAACGCCCATAAACATGCAAAACTCTGCTGCAGTGTTTAACTTTACTGAAATTAGTCCGCACACACATATACGCTTTATTATTGTATTGTATACAACAAAGTATAATATATAACGTTTCCAGACACTTGGAAAAATAGCGGATTTCTCGCTTTAATTCTTACGGCTCCTTAGCGGTGCCGTAGCTACTCGTTTTATGAAAAATTACTTCGCTCTCTCTCTCTCGAGCGGCTCTCAAAAGCGAAACTAATCTTCCCCCCCGTGTGATATACCGCCGTCTAAATGCACTGAGAAACGTATATCTGAAAACCTTGTGTGCCAGCTGCATCCGTATACACTTATACACTACTTTGCGGCTTTCTCAAAGACCTTTTTCTCGCTGTATATTATGTCGCAATGGATGTAATAATTGCGGTTGATGTTGATTTATGGACTCGGCTTTTTTTACTTTTACGAGTAAATTGCCCGCTAAGGTAGAGAAACCGTATATATATAATTAATGGCGATGATTGTCGTTTTTGAATTTGCGCGCGAAATTCAAATAAATTGAAATTCATTTCGTACCTATCTAAGTATTAAATTGCGGAGCATACACTAGTGAAATACATTTTTCCAAAAATTCAAACGGAACTTCCATCTGGCCGAATTCTCAACGCAGGCATGATACCGCATAAATTTTTGATCCCGAGCATGTTGAGCGACATATTTCATAAATTCATGTATGAGCCTCGAAATCAATATCCTCTCGCGCATATAGTTTCAAAAGTGTGTGTCTGTGTGTGTATATATATATTCTCGACTACCGCTTTAAAATTCCAAACTCCCTAGCACACGGTGGGAAAAGCTTGAACTCTATCATCCGTAAACATCCCCCGCGATGCCAGTAACATTTTCAAAGGATATAATATAAGCGCGCAGGAAACAAAAGCATTTTTCCAGTAATGATTAAGATGAAAATATAAACACAAGTTCGTGTCCGTCTCCGGAAAAACAATCGCTCAAGATCTTTTCATCCGTAACCGAGAGCAGAGATAGAGAGCATAAAAACGAGAGAAAACAATAGGGAAAAAAAAGCGGCATCGTGTATTTATGTGCCATTGTGCTTCAAAGGGTTAACTAGCTTTTCCTTCTCATTTTCCCTCTCGGCAAGAAAAAGAAGCGGCGTATACAGGACTCTAGCCCTACGATTTATCGCGATGATGGAGAGAGTTTATTGCTGTTTGAGTAGTCTCTCTCTCTCTCTCTCTGTTCTGCTCTGCTCTGAGCGCATGTACGAGTTCTGCGGCTATATATGAAAACGTCAGTTATTTTCTTGTCTTTGTGCCAACTGCCGGATTGTAATCTGTTCTCCCGTGGGTTCGACTATAGTCTCTTTCTCTCTCTGGCACAAAAAGTCCTGCGGTATATATACGTACGCCAGAGAATTTTTCCAAGCTGAGACTCAAGAGAGGATGGATATATATATAGATATGTATGTAGGAGGAGGAAAAAATTGATTAATCCAAGAGATGATTCTTTCCTCCCCCTTTTCTATACCCTTCGCTGGATTGAATTCCGCCGATATGTAATCGTGAGTCAAAGCGGCGCAAATAGAGGTTTGGCGGAGAAGAGGACGTTTATTAAGATTCGTGTTCGCCAAGACTGAGAGCTCTGCGGTGTACTTTGCAAAGGAGTAAGAGGAATTTTTGCATAATGCGCCTAGTTTGACTTGAGTATTTTTCGGTGATTTTATCTATATAGGAAGGAAAAAGTTTCTTGCACTCTAAAAAAGACATATGGTAATCATTCTATTCGTTTTCTGAGAATTTGAAGCTTGTTTGTGTACCAAACATTTTTATATATAAAACAAAGTAGTTTTGGACTGGTCTTTACGTCACCGCCGAAACTCTCGTGTGTCTGTGGCATCAGGTGAAAATAGGTGGCGCATAGGCACTTTTTAATTTCGCGCCATAACAATATGTAAGCAGAGTCTAGATATAGCTGTGTACCATCAATGTTAAAACTGCCTTGTTTTGGCTTACTGCTTCAGCCGCTCATGATAAAATATGTGTGTTTTCTGTTGTCCTATAATATATCCTGTTGAACTTTGAGGTTAACAAAACTAAAACCACGTAAATTTTCGCCCGTCAGCAATCCGTTGACCCGAAAAAATTCACACATCTCGAAAAATCTGTACCACCTCGTAAATCCTCTTCTTTCCAAAGTGCATTAAAAGTTACGATACCCTCGATCGATTAAAAACTCTCTCTCCCCCACACACATAACGCACAAGACGAAAAAAAAAGCTTCGACTGCAAAGCCGGCCAGCAATAAAATTTCGATTCGCAGAAAAACACACGGAGCCACATTCGCACTGCTGCACATTCATTACGGCTCCCTTTTTTTTGCATCCACGCCCATAAACTTCCTTCCCGTCGCACTAGCGCGCGCCAGCAACAATATGAAAAAAGGCTGCTGCAGCGTCGTAAAAGAAAAAAAAAATCGTATTCCCAACCCTCTCGCTATATACCATACCTTATTCCCTTTGTAAGTTCACAGTATACCTATACGAGAGAATTTACAGGTATATGCGTACGTGTGTATCTATGTGCTTTCAGTTTTGGGCTGCGTACGTGCCTTGTGAGTCACAGCACCTCAACGCAGTACAGATGACTCTGGAGCAGGTGGATCTAATCAAGAGACTCATAGAAAAGTACTCGCAACACATGCAGTTCGCCACGTCCTCTCGAGGTACATACATATAAACATACTTTATACCGAAGTGGATGTAACATGGAGATGTAGACGTCATACGTGATTCTTTTGCTCGATGGAATGTGCCTACGTGTATACGAAATGCCTTTGGGTTTCCGTGTGATTTTGGCGAGAGAGTAAGAAATGTGGGTTGAAATTGTTTCACTAGTAGAGGCGTCGTTTGCTTGATTTATTTTTCAAGTCCGAGAGCCGAGAGGAAAATAAAGAATCCCGTAATGGATTGCTCGTGGGAAAGGTGGGAAACGGATGATCGAGCGGAAAACGGTAATTCACGCTGTGGCGCGAAGAGGAGAGAGATTATTTGAACTTTAGTTCGATGGGAATTGCAAGTTGCTTGCGCGATCGAAAAAAATTGTTGTCGTCGAACTGTCACTGCTGTGTTGTGGAAAAAAAAAATAGACTTGTATGAATTGCTCGATAAATATAACTCTTCGGGATAGCAGGGGTCGGTTGTAAATTTTTTAAAAGCTTCGGACCGGTCAGTCTTCTATATGTGCGCGACAGTTGCCTCTTTCTCTTTCGAACGGTTTCGTGTCCGTTTCTGCCTTTGATGTATTTTATACGTTTCCCGGAAAAAAAATAAATAAATACGGGAGTATCAATCTTCCAGACTCTCGAGTTTTCGCGCGAACCGTTGTTGCGCTTATTTTCACAACAAACTCGATACCAATTATTTACGTGAAATATTTCGCAAGAATTTGCATAAAAATTCACACTGTTCAAACGCAGCGTAATTAACACCCCCTCTCTATTTACCATCTCGCGAGAAAACATTTAACTCCACCACAGCAGCAAACTTAACAGCTGATATAATCAGAAGAGCGTATTTACCAACGAGGCGCTTCGCCTTGAAGAAAAAAAAATCAACTTCCCTCGCAAGATCTCCTCGATAATATCCCGTCGTATAATTGATCCACTAAATCCTGGCGATCGAGAGCTACAATAAAAACCGGGGAATCCCCGCCTCGTTTCGGTGAGCCTGGGGTTGACGAGTGGCTGGCGTGTAATTACGCGTTACCGTTATAATGGAGCTTCTCGCTGCGGTGGGTTAGCTCGAGAGAGAAATAGGGAGATGGAGAAGAGCACCGAAAACGCGGAGAGATTGCGGAGCCGTGTGCGCGCACGGTTAATGCGGTGCAGCCTGAGATGTACAAGTCGTCGACTGCACTGCTGAACATGTGTAAGAAAGCTTGCGGATGGCTGCGCGGACGCTTCATATTTAATTGTGCTGTTTGTGGCGTTTAAAGATTTGAATTTTTTTTTTTTTCATTTTTTTTTTAGGAAAGTGTTGTACAATTATTAGATCACTTGTGCAGAATGATTTATTGCAATCGTTTAACGTATAATTGATGCAAACGATCCCAGTCATCCGTAACTCGATACACAGCGATTATAATGCACGACACCCGCTATTCGCAAACAAAACGCGAATCATATACGCGCGAGTTAAGATCCACTTGGAACACAACCGCCGCGTGTGCTACTTCAAATTTACATCATCCAAGGGCGGGGGGGCAAAAACTTGCTCTCGCTACTCAAACATCCCGTTAAAGAGTTAAACCGTCGTTGATTTCCGTCTTTGCTTCAGTTTACCCCTAACGTATATACCTGCTCGTGCGTCAAGGGTCGTCGTCGTCGTCTCAGCTCTCAAGTATCCATCCCATCGAGAGAGAGAGGAACAGAAAAACACTGTCCCGTAATCCCTCGTCGTATAATTAAGCCCCCGGCAATAAAAGCTCCGTTTCTTTACGACCCAGCGCTCTTTGCCTAATCTTAATACAATCGCTCCTACGGACGCTTGGGATGTGTAAAAACAGCCCATCCGCCAAGGGAATCCCCCGGTTCCGTCTTTTATAATTTTACCCTTTTTTTCCGTTGACGAGAAAAGCAGAGCTTTTTTTTCTTCTTTCGAAACGTCGACTCTGTTTCGAACACGTGTATGACGAATCGTCCGCAGTTGCTCCTGGCTTTTACGGCTGGACCCTAAATCTAAAACGCGCCGCCGGATTCCGACTGTCATATTTTGCAGGCAGACACGCAGTAGTATAACGCTTGGGTTTTTGGACCAATCTGTATGCGCGTGAGGGAAAAGCTCTCTCACGTGTATGTATATACGTGTACTTTCGTATGCAGCCGCGCGCGAGGATGAGCCGAGGGTAACAAGCGTATTAAGATTGAACGTCGGATTTCTCGCTGTGTATGTAGCTGCGTAATGCACGTTTATGTTTATTTTCCATTTTTGCTGCTCGGGGACTTTTGACTGGATGCGTCGGATGTGTTTTTTTTTTTCGTGTGTATATAACGTGTTCGACGTGAGCATCGGATCGTTCGTTTGGATATTTCACTGCGTAAGCATTATTGGGTGATGTGTGTCACGTTCGTTAGGTTTTATTGAAAATTCACGATATGTAACGTTGGGATAATGAAATAATGAGACGAGGAAAATTAACTGCGGAAGAGAGACAGAGGACGATTGCGAAATTTCTCGCGCTCTTGATTAATTCCAAATGATGACCGGATGGATTACGTAATTTTACTACCCGTATGTATTTTGCATTTGTTCCGTGGTAATTATTATTTTAATTACTCGGAGTTGAAACGGGCTTTATGAGTAAACATTTATTTTACGTCTGAATAATTTATTATTTAAATGTTAATTAATTTTGTCCACTCAATTATGAATTTAAAAAAATCGCGATTTTCCTTCCCGACTTCCCTCGCAAGTATATATACACCAAGTCATAAAAGTGGTGCTTCCGGCAATCAATAAAGCCAAACTCCGGCGTATAAATCTCCCAACAAGATCAACATTAACGCCTCGTCGCGGCAGAGTAGAAGCAAGCTAGAAAAACAGCGGCTCTTCCACTCTAGCATCCCGTTAAAGAGTTAAGCCTTCGATCCTCATCTTATACCTCTCCCTTTCGCTCGTCTACACCCAAGAAGACGGTCAGTCTAATCCCGTCATATAATCGAGCCCTCGATAATCCTTTACAAGATACAGCAGCAGTAGACCATCTACCATAAAACTACCCGTAGCTTTATAACGGCAATTTTGCCTAATCATCGGCACCGGTAGATATACAGCGGGGGGAAAAAAAAAGAACATAACCGCTTCGGAGGGAATCTCCGCAAGCCAGCCGTATACAATGCAATTACGCGTGTATCTACGCGGACCGGGAATTTCAACACGTGCTGCGAACGAGAATTGGTTACCGAAAAAAACTCGTTTCGCTCTTTCGCTTCGTGGTGTATCGAGTCTGCGGTGTGTATACATATACATATATGTAGAGGCTGTAATATATATACGTCTAGTTTTACGCGACGAGGGCGTGTGGGGGAAGGAGATATTTGCTTATTAAATAGATGCAGCGGGTGAGTGAGTGGGAGAGAATGAGGAAATTCATAATCAAGTGGCCTGTTGTAGTTTTGAGATTAAACATACTGCGAGAGAGCGAGAGAGAGAGAGAGAGAGAGAGAGAGAGAGAGAGAGGCTTAGTAGAAGCGTAGGCGGGTAAGTAGCGTATCATCAAAGACGCTGTTGCGCGCATGGAGTTGTGATATGCATTATGCAAACGATTTACTGGAGGAGGTTGATTAAAACGCTTCAATTCCGACAATTTTGACTGATGAAACGCGTCGTGACTGTAGTAGTATTTTGTTAGTGTTATATAATAAACTTTGCCGCAGTTGTTAGTTTGTTATTTGTTTTGATTCTATTCGGGAACACGTTGAAAATATATTTTGTAAAAATTGCAGTTTGTAATTGAAAAGGAAAGAGTATGCGAAAAACTCAGTGAAAAACAAATAATCTTTTTAAAATATTGAAAACACTGGCTTCGTAACTTTTAGTCAATTGTAGCTACTATTTGTTTTGTAAATATTTGACTGTACAAATTGATGTTGATCAATACTCTAAAAAAAAAAAAAAAAAACAATCAAATCGCGAAAGCAATTCATTTCCAATTATATAAAGCCCTCAATATTTAAAAAAACCAAATCAAACATCAAGTACTTCCTACTGCACCTGGCATAAAATCAATCAAAAATATTTCTTCCCATACACCCTCTCTCTCTCTCAACCAAATGGAAATGTCCGCTCGCATAACTGACGTAAATCAAAATTTCCGCAAACACTTCGTAAAACAATTCCATACCAAACACTGTTATACAGCCTCCCAATAATGAGTATTCAACATTACGAGAAAAAAAGCGTATACCTGCGGACCGCACGTGCTGCCGAGTTCTGGGGGTTAGCTGCAGTAGTGTAGCGCCAATAAACCGATATCCCTCACTCTCAACCTCCGCCGCGTATATAAAACTTTACAATCCCAAACGTCCTGTGCCGGTGATTTGCGTTTTTCTTTCGACGCCTCCCGCGTCTTTTACGACAGTCCAACAGCTCTTATGCTCTTAAAGAGTTGAGACGCTATATATATCGGGCGGGATTACGCGGCCAGGTATTTTTCCGAACCTCCCACGTGCCGCGCTTTATTAGCCGGACTTTTGAATTTCCCGGTAGTAAAGCTCGTTCCTTTCATAAATTTTCTAGCCGTAAATTTTATTGCACTGGCGCATGTCTACGTATATTGGTTTTTTTTTTCGTCCGTATAACGAAAACAAAGTTTTCGGGGTAAGAAAAATTCACTTCCCGTGTAATTAGACGAAGTTAACGGAAAGCTTTGAGTTTCGTTGGAGATTGACGTTTCGATATAAAACGCCGCGCATATATTACGCAATTTCGAAGCATAGAGTATCGATCGTATATTACATACGCACACCTGAGCCTCGAAATAAAAAGCTCCAACTTTTTTAGAGCTAGCGAGTGTAACTTATCGCTTTATATTCGCGCGTATAAAAAGTTTAAATCTGATCAATTTTTTACGCCTCGTATTTCTCAACCGGACGAGCGAGTGAGAGAGAGAGAATCCCTTGAAACTGCTTCTCCGAACTTATACGCTCGCGGAATAATAATGTTCCATTTATTGAAACAAAAAAGAGACGTATTTCACCTGGAGAGACTTTTAAGGATCACTATTTGCATAATGAGGAAAATAGGGTCTGTGTTCGATGGAAGTCGATTTATGACTAGAGAATCGGTAAAGTTATTGTTTATACGTGGACTAATTATTAGATTGCATAAAATGTACGTCTGAAAAACGTGTCCTGATGTATCAATTTATTTAAAAGCCAGTTAATCAACGGATTACTGACTGTAGTGCACAGTATACAAGAGATGAAAAAGAAGCCGTATTGCTGTCTGCGAAGGTTATGCAATTCTCTTAATTGAATTAAAAGCAAGCTCGCGCGCGCGAGTTGAATGTACGTAATGGAATCCCGACACGCGAAAAAACACACCGCGCGTAATAATCGCAAATTGATGAGTATTTCCGAGTGTTTACACTGATTTGATTATTATTTCGATTGTAGATAGGTATGCATTGTTAAAATTTAATTAAACACGTTTCAATATTGTATAAGCTTGTAATTCTCACGCTCCAGTTTTTGGCGCGAAATTTAAATTCGTTATGAAGATGCAAATCTTTCGCGGATTATCCGCAACGGGAAATTATCGGACGAGATAATCGCGGCTATTTTGTAATGTTTCACGGTATCGAATCTACTTCCTTCGCCTCGACCTTATCGCTGTGTGTATTTTCCTTTTGTAAAAAAAAAAAAAAAAATTTTGCATAATTATAATGCTGTGGCGCTTTTGTGCATACGTCAGACTTTGGCAACGAATCAAAAGTGCAAAAGGGATCTTTGTGTACTGTGTACTTTTTTGCGATGTGTATACGCTGATAACTGCTGTATACTGGGTATTAATCTGTTGAAAGCTTTTATGGTTTCGAAAATCCGTCCTATATAATAATATTACTGTGCGTTAAAAAAGATACTTTCACGTTTGGAATTTTATATGAATGTTTTTATGAAGTTCAGAAATAAACTTTTTAACTTTGTACACAATGATTCGTGCAATTTCAACGATGTTTATATGTTAAAATTTTATAAAGGAATGCTATATTTTTTAAGCGGATTTGAATACAGGCGATGTATGAATTGCAATTTTTTTTTTCATCAAAGCTTAACTATGAAAACAAAGAAGTTTTAGATTGGCCCTTCTCCCACCGCTTAAATACACTATGTCTCTAATTAGCGAAGATAGGTGGTGCACAGGTACTCTCCCATTCTCTATATCAAAATGCATATATATAAGTAGCGGTATGTCCACTTATACCAAAACTGTCTTTTGTTGGACCTGCTTGGGTGGCTCATGCTATAACTGCGAACGTAACGGGACAAGACTATTATCAAAAGTTTAAATAAACTATAAAAACTATTGTCGATCTTGAGTCAAAACTTTATTTATCAAGCCTATCAATAAAAGTCCTTGCACGACCTCTTGCTCTGTCGAGTCGCCGCCGAAAACTCGGGCCCGCTAAAACAAAGGGCTTTCCCGAAGACCACCGAAGGAACTCGAAGCAGTGCGAACTATTGTAAAATTAATAAATAAATATTCGTAAATATCAACTCGTCGCACTTGCTCTTTTCCCTGACTACCCCTCGTTACGTACGGAACAGTTTCTAGGTTTGCATCAACAAAGCAAAAATTCAAAACCTAAAAGCTGCTAAATTATCACTCCCCCGACAAAAAGGCGCGAAAATCCCCCCCCCCCCCAAAAAAAAATAAAGCTCTCGGCCAGCCTCGCTTTAATAAAGTGGCAGCAGCAGCAGCAGCAGAAGCCTCTCATCCCCTTATAAACAAGAAATGCCGCGTGGCGGCCGTCCCCTCTTAATCTCAATCCAGCTAAAAGCTCCCAGCATCCGAGCGTCAGAATCCCACCGATGCGTAAATCCCGATTCGCGCGAAAGAGGCCAATGCTCGAATCTATATTTACGAGTCCTAGCGAGAGCTTTCTCTATGTGTATACAGCAGCAGCAGCAGCAGCAAAAAAAAAAAAAAAATAACGTCACGACGCTTGTGTGCTTGCAGAGATTCTAGAGGCACACGACAAGGGCAGGATAGCATCGCTGATTGGAGTGGAGGGTGGCCACAGTCTGGGCAGTAGTCTTGCGGTACTGCGCACCCTGTACCAGCTGGGCGTACGCTATCTCACGCTCACCCACACCTGCAACACGCCCTGGGCCAAGAGCTCCAACGTCGAGCAAAACGACGAGCAAGGTGAGAGGAATTGATTTATTTAGCTTCTGCGGTTATTCCGCTTTTAATCTCGTACCCTATAGGGGGCATATCTCTCCTGCGGGTATGTTTCTCGTTTTATTATTATTTTTTTATTTTTTTTTTTACTTTTTTTCCTGACGAGGGGTAGATTGTAATTAGCTCGTAAATTCCGATGAGAGAAAGTTTAAACAATGAATCTGTCGAGGGGCTGCTCGATGCTGGTGGAAGCGTGTTGCGCTAAACTTTCCAAGTGTGAACAGGTTGTTTGACTTAGTTCCGGATTCGAGGAGTTGATCCCTCCAGAAGGACAAGAGGATATTGTGACGTCTTTTTTTTTTGGAAAGTTTTTCTTTTCGGCAGGATACACGTAATTTGTTTCGTACTATGGGGTGATGGATCGCGGGGAAGGAAAAAGATTCGTGCCAGGCACGAGATTAACTGTTTCCTGTGCTACTACGAACGCTGCCAACTCGGAGAGATCATAACACGAGTATTACATTAGTCTGGCTACAAATAAAGACAAAAAGAAAAGCTTGTTAATATTCGAGCGATATAGAGGACGTTTGTATAGCGTAGTAAGTTCAAAAATTCACGAGCTTTACGGTCTGCGCGGGAAAAATCGATTCTCGGATAATCGGCTCGAAGAACGAGCGTCGCGTCAATTTTAACGCCGTAATCCCCCAAAGGTGCGCTTCTCGACGAAAAATCAAGAATTCTCCGAATAATTTATCCAAAAACACGAAGCAGCAGCAGCAGCGGTAGTTTCAAGAGTGAGCTTATATTCGCACCGTATACGAGAGAATCAATTTCAAGAGCTTAATAAAAGCTCGGGGTCGTCGGCGAATTTGTTGAATTTCAAGCACGTGCCTTCGTACCGTCGAAACAGCAAACATCGAGTTACCTATGCTCTTTCGTGTATAGCTGGTGCTTCAGTTGCGGAATTCTCTTTGCCTCCCCTAGAATAAGTGAGAGCTTGAGATTAAATCGGCTCTCTAAATTCTTGAGAATGAAGTGCAGCGCGCGAAAAAGTGCGCGACGCTAGGTTGACTTTTGATCTGCCGCTTTCTATATCAGCCTGATGGTCTTGGAGAGAATGAGAGGATGATGGAGTTTGTGAGTTTCTTCTTTGACGAATAGAGACTATTATATCGTATTGAAAATGTTAGCTTTTACCTTTGTTTCTTATAGGAGAGCTTTCATTCGGATTTTGAAACCTGATAGAAATTTTGAGATTAAAAAGAATTAAGTTTTGGAATGGCTTTTCCTCCGATCACTTGTAATGTCCAGCTATCTAGTCTCCGGCTAGCGACGATAGGTGGCGCATACGTATTTTTCCATTTCTCGCATTATGATGTACGCGCAAAATGTATATATATGGGTGTGTCAGCTATGCCGAAATAGCCTTATTATATACCTACGTGGGCCAATCATCCTATAACTGCGCTGCTCCGAGATGCTTCCAAAATAATATTTAATCCACTAATTACGTAACCATCACGCAATATTTTACGCGCTGCCTCTCAAACTAACAGTGAACTTTTTCCCTTAAAAAATTACAATATCCCACAAAAAGCCTGCCTAATCCACGCAGCTTTGAAAACAATTTTTCCGATCCCGAACCGACACCTGTCCCAGATACAGCCTCCGTTCTAATCGAAAAAGCTCCGACTCCTTTCACCGCACGGAAAAATATATGACGCGTATAAAAAAAAGCTCTTCTCTGCCGGCGTCGAATGAAAAGAGAACGTCCCCTGCTAAAAGGCACGTTTTTTCGTTTATTAAACGGCTGCGCTCTCACGCAGCGCAGCGAGAAAAAATCGACGTGCACGCGCGAAAATGATGAAAAAAAAAACGGTCCAGATACCCGTCTTTCTTCACGAGTTTTAATCAGAAGCTTTGTTTGTTTATCCTAACAAGAAATTCGCGAGCTTTCGTCCCACCAAAAAAAAAGCTCCCGTGGTTTACTCTTCCGCTGAATTAGGCACACACACACACACATACACAAAGAAAAAAAAAAACGAAAAGAGGAGAGATTCGTCCGTTTGAAAAGCGACCGACACAAAGGGAAAACTGAAAATCGATGTCTAACCTATTCAGGCCCGCTCGAAACAAATCAACTAAGATACGCGAAAAAAGCTCTCCTTTCAATCCCGCAAAAAATACAGTCCCTCTTTCTCTCCACATGGCTTCGATATATATACATACAATACACAATAAATGCATCCCACCAACGAAAAAGGAGGTCGGCAGGCAAAACCGAGAGCCATTGTTGCCGAGCTTTTCTCTCCCAATATATATACGACTGACTTCCCTTCTTCTCTACTTCTTCTTCTTCTTCTCTCTTCTTTATCCCAACTCGGGATCAACTTCTCGGCGTTACTCATGTGTGCATGTGCGTGTGTTCAAGCTTCGCTTCTCGAAAAGAGATCTGTGCGTGAGCTTTAATGGCAGTGTGTATAAGTATACAGACGTATATACAACTACGTCGCGATTAGTCTGGATTCCTCCTAGCCGGCAACGTCTCTTTAATCGCGCTTATCCTTAGCCTTGTTCAACGTCGTGTTCGCGGATGTGTGTAGTCAAAGGACCTGGTGAATTATGCACGCGCGATTGTGTCCTTATGTAGTGGAGAGTAATTATTGCACTGTTTACGACGCTTTTATGGAAGAGGAGAAGACATTGTTTCGTATACTGCTGAGAAACTGATTTTGACTCAAATTTTGCTTCTTCCTAGAGGAAGCTTTGTAATAGTGAAACGTACGACTACTTTGTAAATACGTAAGAAACGTAACTTGACTATTTCGATACCCTGGTTTTTTTAGTATTCCAACTTTTATGGGCTTGAAGAGAAAAAAAAATACGACAGAATTCCGCAGAGTAAGTAACAAATCAGCGCCTGCTATGGTCAAAAAAATCCGCGTATTCCTGGTGTCCACATATCGAGCTTTTTCAATGTCCCGGCGGGGTCTAGGCTCAATCCAACCCAGATAGGCTTGAAGAGCATAAAAAAACAAAGAAAATAGTGTACCTTTAGTTTCGGCAGGTCGACTCCTAGGTATCGAGAAGAGAGTATAGGAGTGTGCCACTGTATACCAAAACTGCCTTTCTCGGCTCTGCTGTTATAGTGCCGCTCATACTGTCAACTTTGTTCAGTTAAAAATTTCTAACGGAATATTAGCCAGCCCCGATGACGAAATACATCAGAAATGCGAGTTGGCAGCAAAAGAAAAATACAAACTTCGCTCGATAATATCGCTGCCACTTAACGCTGAAACTGTAGCAGGCCCCGCAGGAGAACTTTCATTAGAGTATGGAAATATTATTCTTATTTGAAATTCATAAAACTTGCGGGAGAGAGAAATATAACGGGCAAGTAATTTGCGAGAAGAGAAGTTTGAAAGGAAAACATTGAAAGAAGCGGGATAGATCTTTCCCCGTATTTATTTTTCATTTTCCTCGCGATAAGATTTTTATAAAAAAAAAAAAGTCTATTAAAATTTAATCAAGCCTCGTCTGAAAAGAGCATCGAATTAATCCATAAACTCACTGCGTATACATTCACAGCGGCACTTTACCTTTATATCTCGAAAACAAAGCACACATGCTCTCGCAGCTATACCTCGGGTTGTTTGAAAATTTCATTTTTACGTTTGCTCACGCGCTGAAAAGCATAAAAAGTCCCGACCCCACCAGTGTATTTATCGTTCAACCGCGATAAATTCTTATATGGACGCAATCTTCGTGAATTCCTCGGAGAGTATAGGTATATTGAGGAGGAAAACGCTCGAATTCAATTCCGACGCGCTGTTAATCTCACCTTTAATTTTGCGTGTACAAAGGCTTGAGTATAGTGTCTTTAACATTGGAAAATTCCTCGTGAGAAAATTACGTGCATCGAACCAACTGTTCGTTATGTTTGAAGTTCACAAAGAAGTGCGAGTGAGACGCACTAATTCAATTCCAGTGAGAAGTGTATGCGATACTCGACGCTGGTGCTACTGGAGGAACAATTAATCTCGCCTTTGTTACTGCTCACTTATTTGGCACGCTTGGCAAAGGTGAAAAATTGCACGGAGAAGACTTGTAAATTGCTCTCCAACTCTTGAATGTTGAATATAGCGGGGGTTAATATTCATTGTTCATTTATTCTTTGAAAAGAGCCCTTCATTTTTCGCACCCGATGCTTGAGATCGGGTTAATGCTTTTATTTTATTTATTTATTTATTTTTTTTGAATTGGCGTGTTGAGAAGTATTTACTATCAAACGAAAATTCGATGCAGCTCTTGAAAGAAGTGTTTGCTGGCGAGTCGTAGCTCACTTTTGTGTAGCGCACGCGAACTTTCCTGGAATGTTTCAATGTTCGGGGGTGGGATTTGGTATGAAGTACTTTTCGCATTCCTGTCTCGTTTTTAGTATTTTGTACGAGAGCTTTTATCGAGCGTTATAGAGTGGAATTTTATTTTTCAGCTATACTTCATTACTCTTTTGTCAAACTTGCCCACATTTCGCTCAATTTTGAAAACCTACCGCGAGAACAACCTCTGAATAATCCATCCATCATCATAGAAACAGTCGAAAATTCAAAAACATAAATCCGCATCCGTCGTCCACCTCTAACTCCAAAAAATCCCCACAGAGAGAGAGAGATATATACCTATACTCTCCCCAAAAACAAATGGCTTTAATATCTCCAGCAGTGAACCTATTCCACACACTCACACAAGCATAATATAACGCTTATACACGTCTGGCATTGCAGGCGGTGGTCTGACGACGTTCGGCAAGGCGGTGATAAGAGAGATGAACCGTCTGGGTATGCTGATCGATTTGAGCCATACGGCACGGAGAACGATGAGGGATGCTCTGAGGACGAGCAAAGCTCCCCTCATATTCTCCCACTCATCTGCCTTTGCAATCTGCAACTCCTCGAGAAACGTGCCGGACGACATACTCCGAGAGCTGGTATGTATTATTATATAGCTATATACACATCCATTTGCCATATCCCTATATATATACTGTAAATGCATGCACACGCGATAGACGTACAGACGGGTATAATTCGAGACTCTGCGGCTACTGGCTGTGCTATACTGCTTCATGCTGGGATCATTGGAGAGAAGGACAAGGTATAGAGGAGATATGCTTGCGCTGCGATATTGGACGCAGCTCGTGGTCGCATCATTATTGGGCTATTGCTGCAGAGACTTGGACTTTGGGAGGATCGAGTGTATTGCATGACTTCTGTGCACTAGGGGGAGAGATGATTTGCTTCGGAGAAGTTTCACTGCTATAATACTGCTGTACGTCTGTGGTATGCGGTATATAACGGTGTTTTTAGCAAAAAAAAAAAAAAAAAAAAAAAATT